>BHDV01020898.1:285761-337320 GCA_005406045.1 Adoxophyes honmai
GTAAATATAATCTCTCGGAAGAACAAGCTCGTATAATTACAATTGAACTTCCCTTAGGTAAGTTTCTTTTAATTGTTAATATTATGCTGAGTGCGGCCCTTTTGGCGCTATTTGGCACGGAAGTGGCATGCATATCTTTAAGTTATTATTATTTATTTATTTAGGCTAATGTAATTTAGATAAGTCCAATGTTATATCTGTGTCAAATTTTGTCAATAAATGTCTTTCTTTCTTTTTTCCTTTTAATCACTTGACAAATCAATCTATAGACACCTAATACATACAAATCCTCACATTGCAAATGGGTCACCACCGGACACGATGCGCCCGCGCCTCACGACCGTTGCGCGCGGCGCGTGAGCAGTATGACGATGCATTGCAACCATTGCGTAACAACAAAATTGTCCTCACTCGATGGATCCACCTCAACACTAGGAGCGATGACACTACGATACATGCAAGTGGGTTAGATAGATTCTGTTACCAACCGAGCTAATGCATTGTCTTGTTACAAATTTACTGGTGACCATAGATTACCACTTAGTGGGAGCTTTTTGTAAACATTACTGATGTCATCACCAGTTTTTACAGCGTCGTCATTAGAACTTAAGATACGGTTCAAATAATGGTTCTGGTTTTAAAATAGAACAGTCATTTTATGCGCTGTGGGGTTCAGGCGTGTTTGGATAATGTACGAAGATTTTTAAGCCAGCGAGGGCTTCTTTGTTGATAAAATCAACGCACCATCGATGTCTAGGCCGGTGTTAGTTCGTTAGAACTATTCGCTTTCCAACTGAAGTAATAAATATCTAAAGACAGTATCTACAGACAAGCGGTCGCGTAGAGCAATTTCTCACGATCAGCCAGCCGTGGAACAATACGTCGACAAACATTTTTTATTTTCGTACACTTTACACAGACGATTCATTTCTTTGACGTGAGCCGTGTCGAGTGTCAAAGAAACGTTGACTCCAGCTAGCACATAGGGAATTTGCCAAAAAACATGCCTTCACAGTTAAAATAGGAACGGACTGACAGCCTGAGTCGCCTCCCGCTTCCTTGCCAACTTTGCAATTAGACAATAATACGTTTCTTATTTAAATAAAAAACAACCACATGTGCAGAGCTACCTCGTTATTTGTAGAGTTTTTGCTGGGATTATTTAAAGAAGCACGTTATTCCGCGAGCCAGATGCGATTTAAGTACTCGAACCATACGGAAGTCGCAATTTTGTTCGTGTCATATATTGTTTTATGAGAGGTAATTAAGTCGGGAACGATGTTGAGAATATAAGCAGAGGAAGCACGGGTCCTGCGTAAATAAACATCAATCGGTGATTACTAACGAGGCGGGCAGGGTCTCGTTTGAAAAGTCGCAATAATTACAGAGGCTGACGAGTTGTGAGTTGAAGATTGGACTAGTCCACTGCGAATAACATTGGTGGCGGCGCAAATTGAAGGTAATTACGGCTAATTGCAAGTCACGGTCATGGCCAATAAGCACCAATAAGCAATAACATGGGAACTGAGGACCGAAGGTCTGCGCGGGCGACTGTTGTCATTACCTCAGGAACGTGCAATTTTTCTACTGACGAGATAATAAGTAACGCTGATGATTCATGAGCCGATAGTTTATAGTCAAAAGAACTTGTTTTAAGTAAATTTCGAACAAAATTAAAGCAAAAAAATTACAATATAGCCTGAGAGAATTATAACATAGCCTGTTCTGTAACCTTCAGCATACTCCAGATTAAAAGAGATACACCCACATACCGCTGGCTCCTTAGTTATTCGTTGGAACATAGGCTAGAAGAGCTAGCTCTACGTTAAAATCGGCAACACAGAACTTTACGTACATTTTCTTTGAACTAATTTCACAAGACAGTCATGTAGGTTTAGTAGACTTTCCACGTAACCTATTAAGGCGATTGCCAACAACGGTCTGTCAATGGACACCTACGGCTCTCGCCCTAGTTGCGCTGGCCCAAAGCCAACGGCTTTAGGTATTTCCAGATATCTATCTCGATTTGTTAGAGCTGATCCTTTAATGCTACTAGATACGAGATTTGCCCCCTGAATGTTAATGTCTATTTCGATTCGCCCAATTTCCGATTGAATTTTATATGCTAAGCTAGCTCCGTTAATTTAGTTTACGTCGCTTTCTAAGAGGCTTGTATTGTTTAGTTAAACAAAGGTATGTTCTGATTATGCTGTCGTTAATTGATGACCACAATCATTAAGAAAAAATGACATACCTATAAGAAAGTCTGGCAGACCGGAGATAAAAATATTGGGTTTCTTCCCCCATAATAGCTTGACAACGTCACGTGTGTACTTACCGACAAAATCAGTAGAGGTAGAACCATAATTGTTGAAGTCAACATAACAGAAACTTACAAGAAGAAGCAGCGTTATTTGTTTGCATCCGCGAAATCTTACCAACATACGTAGCATTAGACACTGAAAGATCCACAGCACTGCAGTATCGCCAAAATACTCGTACAGTTTTCAACAATCTATCCAAAGCAGGACATGGGGCCCCAGGCCACCAATTCTTAGACGTACTTCATGATTAAAATTCTAAATGGACCTCTATTTAAACGCTGGTTTTGGGATGATCACCAGTTTCTTCTTTCGAGCGTCAATATCTATAAGTGCTAATCACATATCTCCATTGGGAACAATAGAAATACTCGAGGATTTATTATGTTTATGTACTATGTCAGGTATGTCTTGAGCGCATTTGCAATTCGTATATAGCTTTTTTAAGATTGTAGTCTTTCTCCAATGCTAACGCTGACGTGTTGCTGACGTGCTTGTTTGTTACTGCAACAACTTGATAACGAACTCTAATCAATACAATCACACCAACACAAAACGGCTTGGCAACTCAAATCCACTTATCTTTATTATTATTCATCTCAGAGTGCGTCATACACACAATAGTTTGGTGCAAATAAGAGCTCAAGTTTCATTTGACGACGGATTGCATTACATTTATGTGGATGATCGGATCTTTATCACGTTCTAGAAGGTTTGCAATTAGCGGCGTGATGATTAAAAGGAGCAAAACCATCTGGTAGATTGTCCTTTCAAATGATATAATGTTAGAACGTTTAACTCAATACCGGCGGATACTTTGCTAAGACTGTGAGGGTTAGAATCGTTTTAACTGAAAGGAATAAAATTAAGTCAACAGTTTTAAATAAATTGTTTATTTGAAAAAGTCTGGTTAGAGTGACTTATTCTGATTCAATTGGCCTTTAATCGGTAAAATTGAGTGTTCTCGATAATCAGTACAGATACATAAGTTCATGAAATTTGTCTTGCAAGATTTTACTATACAAAGACGATGAAGCAACCAAACAATCGAACATCGGGACAGGTGAAGCTAAATTCTCACCTAAACCTTATAAAATAAATCGAATAGCTTCAAATGCCAATTAAACAGGATTATTTAAACGCAGCGAACGTATTATGGCGCAAACGGTTCGAGCACCTCCATAAAGTTGCATATAACTTGAAACTGCGTAAACTCTCACACAGTTGTAGAATACAAGTGTCGCGCGGGTCATGGGCACGTCTCGAGGTATTTATAGGGTCGTAACTCAGCAATGATCGAACGAAACCGGCGGTATTACCGCCCATTGTTCGGGCTAGGAATAAATGGCTCTCCGCGCCGATATGTGCACTTGTTTTAACTTCTCTTTTCATTGTTTTGCGAGTGCGGGGATAGACTTGGGATTTATAAGACAGGCAATTTAATACGTTGTCGATATACATGTTTACATTTTTTGTTGAGCTAAGAGTGTGATTTAAACATTATTCTACGGCTATCTATGGCTACACGACGTTCTTTTTAAACACTAAAAGGTCGTAACAAATTCGAATCTCATCTGATTGAAAGTGAAGAGAAACTAATGAAGAAGGAGATCACTTAAACGTGAAAACGGTCCGTAAGTATTCAGATTATGCAAAATCTGGCAGCGAATCCCAATACACACAACAAATAAAAAATTGTCAGGAAACGTTATGCCCTGTCCAAATCGCAGAAACAATTGAACAGTCGTGACACAAAATATGCAGCATTTGTTTTTCATTATACGAATGCCTCAAACACCGTCTCTACGTCTTCAATCCATCGCAACCCGTTCCAAGAAATTTTACAGCCGCATTACAAAAACAATTTTTCCCCTACAATTTCCTATTTGAGCGTGACAGTTTCTATTTCACAAAGGCTCGTGAATTTGCGGCCATCAATATGAATGTTTTGAAACACTTACATACTGGACATAAAATACAAGCACAAGAAAGTATTTTTAGAATATGCGTTTGTTATGCACTTTACATAATTTCTACTAGACAGTAGCATTCTTCACAGACAAAGAAAGAGAGAGCTGATTCAATTCCGTATTTATGACAAACTACAGCAACGGTTTTAATATAACTACCGGCTGCCTGGGCATTTTAATGTGAGTTATACCTAGATCAACAAAAATTTTGCTTCACTTCCAATTTAGCACACGATGGAGATTAGAAGAGGCTTCTTAAAAACCCCTAAAATGGCAACATAAAACAATTGGATTGAACTATGAGGCGTATAATGTAAGGTTAAAACTCTTTCCTGCTAGATTAATTGTGCGAGATAGACTATACCTGTCACTGTCTAACTAGAAACGTCAGAAAGTGACTGGCATTGTTTCCCGCGCGCGAAATGACAACCGCCTACAACATTTGTTTAAAGTGAGAGAAAATGCAAATAAATAATGAAATAGCACGGGAGAAGTTATAGTATGTATGTAATTACGTGCAGCCATAAAGAACCACCTTTTGACTTTAATTTTATTGAACACGAGGCACAATAACTCGGAACTGAACTGTGTGCCCTTTAGTAAAGAAAGACCTTTAAATAATTTCCGAGATCCATATACAACGCAGAGCACAGATTAAAACCGATATTAAATTAACATTGCGGCTTATTACCAGTGTTAATGTTGAATTAAAAAAGTTTGGCATCATAATATCTTTTAAGCCTGGCCTCTAGAGGTTTAAAAACGGTTACGGTTTTGGTTTATTTCGCGTTTTTAAACTGAAGTGTTGCTATTCACAAGCGCGTGCGCAGTCACGTACAACTTTATGATCTATCTGCTTGTACGTTGGAGGAAAATTATCTCTTGCGTGTACTCCATGCAGAATTGCAGATACTACATCATGTACAAGGTAACATAAATGGCTGGCGGGACAGGTCATCCATCCATAAAACTATAATTACATTATACCTACATTACGAGCTTGAGGTAACCACTCGTTTTCAAGTCTGCATTAGATAAAGAAGAAAAATAATATTACATTCAGTACAACAAATAACATTGAATTAATTTTACTCAAACTTTAAAGTAACGTGAAATCGTCATGCTTTTGTCTATTATATTTAAATAACGTTTTGAGTGTTCAGTCTACCATATTTGAGAAAACATAGGCACAGTTTACGTGTGTATATGCATTCTATAAGAAATAACCTATTAATTGACGTAATTTTTCGACAGGTAAATAAAATTGCTCTAAAAAAAGAAAAACGTATCATTTATAATTACATTTTGCAAAATGGTAACACTGGCTGGTTAGTATAAGAGGCGTTTCCCATGCAGGGACCAAGCCGCCGATCACGTACACAGCACATGTCTGTTTTTTACTGCCACATCCATACCGTACATTAAGTCTGACATTTCAACGGTCACCATCGCCTTAATTACAGCTACCTACTCCTGCATCCCTGTCTTATCCATTAAGAACACGTTTTTTGTCTCTTTCCGCCGGCTTAAGCGCTAACGAACCCTTCGCTGATAAATAATAAGTGTGGATGAACTGACTTATTATCTCAGTCGTTACTAGCTTACCTAGGTATTAAGCTGTAAAGGCAGTGCATTTTTATTGTACAGGAAACTCATTTTATTATGATTTACGTGACCAAGATTTATAAAACTGCATTGAGCCATAAAGTATAATAGCCTTTAATAAAACAATTAAAATTTATTTCTGGACAACTACATTCGACACTGCCGTACCTAAGGTTTTGAGGAACTTGTCTCTGTTTTCAATATTGATATAAAACTGATAACAAAATAAAAGAAATAAATGTCTAAGCACATTGACAGCTGAAGCGGGGTAGTGCGGCGCGGTGACGTGGCGGTATCAGTTGTAAAGTTAGAAATTATACGAAAGAGCGCGCACAATGCACCGGCAGGGAAAAAAGTTTTTCAAAAGCATTACGCCATCGCGCAGCGTCGTTCCGTTCGTGGAGCTTAAATGTGCTCTAAAAGTCTAGGAAATACTTCGAACCCATAGAACGACACAAAACTGCAAATCTATCCATGCAAACCGTTTAAGTCCCTAGTCTTGCTTTAACTACACAACGACTAATTTCCAGCTGAAAAACAATATTCGCAACGTTTTATCTCGGGATTTACCGCTTCTACAATTTTATTGTGATAAACATCTCTAGTTCGACGTGGCGAGAATAAGTCCTTATTATTTCGGACCCTCACCTTCCTAAGAACAATGGAACAATGGGGTTAAGCTCTGTGAGTGCGAATCGACTTGATGTAAGGCTCGAAAGATGGCGATTGAGGTGTTTTTTATGAGGGACGTGTTAATACCCTGAATAAGGAGTTTGATTGAACGACAGTAAACATGTTACGGGCGCAAGCAGCTTGATCGATAAAGATGTTGTGCAGTCAAGTAAGCTACACTTTTTACGAGTCCCGGCTTCAGCGCTGCCGTATCCTCGAGCAAGACTTTTACAAAGGAATCATAATGACACCACAATACGCGACTAAATTATTTATGTACATACCGACGTCTTGAGGTCAACCAAAAATAGCATAAGCAAATGAGGTATGTATTCTGAAATTCAATTTTAAACAAGTTCGAAGCACAAGCAAGAATACTGCCATTAATTTCAGTTGCAGTTTAGAAGAGCTGCCCATCAATCAACAGGCATATTCCGAGCTAAAACAAGGTTTTAGTGAACTTCCGAGGAAATAACTCACCGGCTTTACAGCCTCGTTATTCCAAATGTAACTTAACTGGTGTAGGTATTTAATAATAGCAAGCATTAACTCTACCGCATACAATGGCGAAATGAGTTCTGAATAAAAATGCAGACAATAAAAGCCTAGCACAAAGCCGGGAATACAAAATGATGTACTGCCGACTGAAACGTAGGCGGAACGGAACAAACGATAAATATAATAAATAACGTCCACCTAAGTGAGCTACGTGTGGGTGGCGAACGCAAACAAATCAACGACCTTCCGTTTAATTTTCTTTTGATTTCAATAAGTAACTATCGGTGATGTCACCGTAAGTTTCCTTGATAGCTTGTTTATTTCAATACAACATAGTAACCATCTGTTATCTGCGGTGTGTTAGTTTCATTGTATTGTCGGAGACGGTTCGGTTCATGCACAAGTCATTACCAACTCCTGGCCGTACCTAACGACAGGTGCCCTTGAAAACGCGATAAGTGTTCGTCGAGACGTTACGCAATGCACAATGCAACGCAGAGAGCGCGGTACATTCCGGCCGAAGCATTTTAATCTAGCATAGGGTAAGCGACTAGTAATAAAAATGTAGTAAAGTCGACAGTAAAATTTTCGGTGGACACGACCAGCTTAAAGAATGTTAGATTTGTATCTTTAACTAAGATTAGCAGCAGCATACAAAGCATAAATGCTAGCGATCATGTAAATATCAAAGTGCAATTGGATGCTATTATTGAGTTTTGTGAACCAGGTCAGCGGTCAGCAATGGCCGTTTTCCGTCGCCCGCGCAGCCTTGACCCGTTCGCTGTCGCATTGAACTGACTCAGCGTGTGTCTGCTTGCCGCGTGTCATCATTCAGTTGGTAGGTATGACATTTTAGTTTATATGCACGTAACGTCACCTATGCAGTCAAGTTCATAGTTCATTTAGGTCAACTACTTACGCCTTGTTGCAGGTAATTGTGGAATAAGAATGCAGGAATTCTAAAGCCACTTGACTATCTAGTAAAGACATATTTGCACACGTTTTCTTTATAATTAATAGGTATTACTTATTTAGCCTATACTTGCTTTTAAAAATGAAGTTTGCAATCCTTCACTGATTCTCTTTCGCAAGTTGTCGCTGAATCCGTAAAAACTTCCAGTAGGAACTGCATTATTTAAAACCACAACAAGTAACAACTTATTTCAACGTAAAATTTACAATGGTGCTTAATATAGAACTTCAGACGATATGAAGCGAGTTGTTATAGAACATCCTGCGGGTCGCAGCTAACTGGGATGCGAAAGTAGGACAAGGCTTTGAGATATTATTCTATTACGTCGGCTACCAGGTATATTCGTGCTGCGAGAGTTATTTTCCTGAAATGAACGTTCTAGAAAACAAACTGTGTTGGCTAATTAGTTGGAAAAATAGAGTCAAAGAGAGAGAATAAGATAATATAACAAGCTTGAGTAAACAGTGGGATGCACCTGCTGTGGTAATAGCTTCATTTCTGCGGAAAGAAACAGTCCTGTTGACCTTTCCACGGCTTTACTAATTTGCTGTACACTCTGCTTACAAAGTAACTGATCCTTGGGTAAATCTAGTCTTTCACCGAGCGCAGAAACCGCAGAATGAAAATTCAAGTTACTGTGTTACTTATACTTAGAGCCGCATATGGCCATAAAGACCAGTTTTTCCACTGCGCTATTTTTACCCTCTGTGCTGCACATGACGTTAAACCACGTCCGTGGGCTTGGTGCAGAAGGACGTAATGGAATAATGAATCAAGTTACAAATAGAGTTTGTGAAAACAAAGTTAGATTGGCATGGAATAGCTAACTTGCAATGAGCGAGTCTGCACGTGCTTTTGTTAGCTTGCTCGTACGCAAATGAGGCCACCCTTGCGTTTACTGTTTTAAGGATCAAAGCAAGATAAACTCTAGCAAAAAAAACAGTCCTTGAGTTTATTTTTATAGCTTCAATGCTGAACGGCTTGAATAAGTCTTTCATCAAACAAATTAAAGCCTAAAAAGAAATGGAGTATAGCCCGAATTATCTCGTCTTATCTACGAGGTCAACCTTGAAGTTCCTTCCCAGCCGGCATACATGTTTACGACAGTCGTTAAACTGACAAAAAAATGTAAGTCTCACAACGTGACCAACTCATACACGGCGAGCTGCTTCTTTTATTTGGTAAAATAATATGGTAACGATTCCTTCCGCGTTCTCGAGGCCGCGATAGTGGTTATCAGTTGTGACCTTTATAGAATCAAAACAGAATGCATTCTGTTATCACGCGATGGCCTTCCTATTTCAGACTGTTTGGATTAAGCGTGTTTTGCGCTGATTGGGAATATTATCGCTCGATAAAGGTGGTATCTAGATCGGTGAAGGGCTTTGTTGTCTAGTTAATTAGCATGTACAATAACAACCGTCGACGAATAAAATAGCGAATAGTGCAGTGCCTTAGTAAATACGCCTGCGAGTACTCAGACGGCGGCCCGTGAATTAATTACACGAACAGCGCATGCATCACACTTAAACAAGCTGTAATCAAAATACTGCGATTTTAATGAGAATGTTGACATTAAAATCTGTTTGTTCGGCTCTCTCAAGTTTATTGTGGGTGCAGTTTTACATTTCATTAACCTCGTAATAAACTTCAAGAACGGAACGTAATTTAACCATTGGCTCATTGTTATTTTCTTCAATTTCAAACTCATCGTTTCAATGTCGGTTAATATGAGTATGAACCATAATCTTGGTAGTTTATTCTTCGTACGTTTGTATAACCATTTTGAAATCTAACCTGTATTCCATTAGGCATAGGTTTCCGCAATGTGTGCCAGTTTTCATGAAACATTGTGCTCTTGTCATATTGGCGGCACAGTGCGACAACCTTGCGTTATCTGAGTGTACTGCCCTTGGTCCACTTACTGCCGCTATCTCGGGCATCGCAGGCATCTGATAAAACATTGTATCACACGGTGGCTTAAACACCTTAATACACTGACATAAAGTCTTATTTCCTAGCATTTTAGTTTTGATACTTAGATGCCAGCACGGCAGATGTCGACTAAATTGTAGATAGGTATAATTTTTACAGTCAGACCATTATTTATCAGTGATTTTTGATGTGTGCATTGTATTTTACAAAAATCGTACTGTCCTAGTGGCATACGCATTTGCGTGTTTTATCAAATCATTCTTTCAACTTTGTTTTTCCACTGTAGGTTCGTTTTAATATTAGCATGTTGCCACATTTATATAAATTAGTGTCAAAAGATCTCCGCTAACGTGGGGCTTCCATTTCCATTTGCCTTTGGTCCTTCGAGTCGACGATAGTTTAGCATAATCTCTAAACTTATATTTTTGAGTTGATTCAAGTTGGAAGAATCTGTGGAAATAAGCTTCAGTGAAAAAGGATAGATAATGATAGGATAGATAATAGATAAGGATAGATAACTGAATTTAATTACCACAAAAAAAAATCAGTAAATTTTTGATCCCCATTTTATAAGTACCTAGGTAAGAATGCTAAAAGAAATTACGAGTCAAAATTCAATACCAAAGGTACCTTATGATTACAAAACCGATAGCTACGTGATTCAATTTTGTTTCTTGTCGCCTTTTTTTAGCCGATACTTCTGGTTTAGCATTAGGTAGATTCGTCATTGTCGAACGCTGATCGCAAAAAATAGTATTCAATAGTGGCGTGAACTAAAACCACAGGCCATTAGGATCTCAATTGTTGAATACCTATCTAATTTAAACCAGTCTTATCTTATCGAATCAAGCAAAGCATTATAAACATCTCTGAAGACTAAAATAGAACCTGTGATTTTTCATTACCTTCGGCTTAACAAAAACTTGTCACAAAAATTTAGGAATTGGCAAGTATTTAGAATGGTGCAGACTGACTGAATTTTAAAGTACATAGGTCTGTAAATTGAAAATGCGAATAAGCGAAGTCACTCGTTTTTTGTTTTGGTTCGCGTAATGTCCGATGCTCGGATGTTTTTATCACAATTAACAATTTAAATTATTAACGGCCAGTGACAAAGTTCAAGTTACTGAAAACGAAGGTGATGGCAATGACCCAGCGGAAGCGATAGGGATACAATATTTAAATAAACTTAATAATTAAAAAAGTTAATAGATACCTATAAAATCTTCAAGCAGCAGTAATTTTATTAAATACGAACGTGGGGTTAATTAACATGTTTACAATTTACAACAGAAGTTTCATTAATATAGGTGTAGGTTGATTATCCCCAATGATCATCTTCTCTTCCACAACGAAAACACTAATTTAGACGAAGCAGCGTGTAATTCTTAAACTTTGCATAATACCGAATTACGAGAGGGTGCTAGGATCACTTTCGTTGTGCGTGTAACGTTTAAAATTTAAACAGACTTGGAGCGAAGAAATAAAACAGTGTTTTTATGCAAAGTTTACATCACTTTGCGGACAATGTGACACCTGCGAGGCTCGGCACCTGTTCGGAATACCAGATCAGACCGTTTAGTTTGCGTCGACTAAGCTGCTCGGTACTAAAGATACATGAGGATAAGAAGAAAAACTTGTATGTAATGCACCTGGTGAGTAATTATAATATTTAAACAGCTTGTTATATTTAATGATCGGTATATTTTATACTGAAAACAACCACGGCAGTCGTGTTTATAGTCAGCAATCCCTGCTGTTGGCAATGCGAAAGAACCCACAAAAGCAAAGAGGTAGCTTTTTTGGAGGCAAGTAAAAATCACTGGACTTATGAACTCTGAAGGAATGAAGTAGAGTCAGCCAAATATGTGGTTTAACGCCTTAAATTATGATAACCGTTTAACTGTTAACAATTCATGTCACAAAACAATAAATGCCAACAGGCGCCATCAATATGAAAGTTCGATTTTAGCGACATATTAATTAGATAGGAACTTGTTTAAAAATTGATAGACCACCTAATTGCCTGTTGGTCCGTAACTTTTTCTTATCTTTTTGCGTCACTTTGTGTGCAAATTGTAAACAGCTTGCATTGATTGCCGGTCAGACTAGGGTTGCTGCCATCGCCTATCACTGAGACTTTTCCACAAACACTGATTAATACTAGAGTTCACTGAATTCTGAGCTATGACTATTATTAAGTACTCTAATCAGCCGCAAATGAAGTACAAAATACAGTTCCATACGTTACACCGTAGTTTGTAATCATTGAAATTAATGCACCTAATGAGTGCTCGAACCAAGAGCAGCCAATGTACAAAGAAATTGTACCGTCAGGGAAACATGGTTCAACATGCCCAAAGCCAAGTCTAATTAAGATTAATTCACTTCATGATTAAAGTAAGAAATAAGGTATTGCTTCGTGTTTACCATTTTTAAGAATACAAGAAACAAACACAAAGCAAAAGGTGCTACCGCACTGCCAAAGGTACAAAAGTCGAATAATTTTGAGCGTGAAATTTAAAATAACGCGGAGCTTAATGTGTCTGCGTTTGACAAAAGATAAATACTTAATATCTGCGTATGTTTTCTTGCGCTCACTGTGTGGAATTACATCGTTCTCCATCGATAACACCAGAAAGACTTAGCCAACAATTTATTCATTTGTATAAGTTGGAGGGAATAAAGTCTGACAATTTTAACTCTAATTACAAGTATTATACAAGTTATTGTGTGCATATACATCAAGTTGATGGGACAGTCTCGCGGGTCGCAGTTCAATTGATAATCAATTTGAAAACAGGTTTATGACACTGCGGAGCGATAAAATGAGTGGATTGCAAGCAAAACGTCGTAATTGTAATACTACATTATGATGATTTATGGAAATCTTATCTGAATGTACAATTTTCCGTTGAATAGACTGTGGCATGGCTGCAAAGGACACAATGGATGCTGATTGAAACAAATTTGGAATTACTGGATAAGACGTGATTACTGAGAAATGAAATAACAAATGAGGTTTCATATTTCTATGTACAATATTTTGCTGGAATTTTCTAGAAGCCGGCTATTGAAAACGTTCTATTAGAACTCGGCAGTGACCTAGTAACGAGTACATCACGAGTGGAATCGCCACACGGCCCCGACCCGACCTGATTGCGCACGTTTCCCGTGGGACGAAAACCGACTTAGCAACTACAAATGCAATTTTCTATCCAATTTTAAAATATTCCACGCCATTACTTCAAAACATTTCCCGAGCAGTTTAAGCCATCGATTTCGTATTACTAGCGATCCTATTTCTCATGTCGTTTTCAAAGATCCTAAGGCTGTCAATTTGGGATTTGATGGATGACTCCTTAGATCGGCAACCTCAAATTCTATACCGCAATATAATACTATCTGCTCTTCAATACGTAACTCGAGAGTTTTTCCGTCCCGAGAGTCTGGAAACGTGTATCGAACAAGTCTTATTTACTAACTTTAAACGGCCTACCCGTGTCTTAATTTGACATCGTAAGGAATGTTAGCAAACCACCAATTAACCCACAAATAGAGTAATGTGTCATAAGACTAAACAGTTACTAGGTAAAATGTTTACGACGTTTCTATTAAAGTCAATATTTCAAAAGATTTACCGTAAAATTACAACAGACGAACGATATGTACCGAATGTGTACAAGTTTCACAAGCCGGACTAACGGTAGTATCGATGAAATAACGGGGGCACTTCTTAACCAACCGGGCTAAAAGTGATTCAAAATCGTTGCGTGGCATAGATTTCGAAATAAATGGTAACAAATTGAAAGATCATCTCAAACTGTAGCAGTTCATTTAGGAATTTCGGTTAAGTAATGCCGCTCGTAAAATTGTTGTAAATTGGTTTAAACTACTAGAGCTGCGTATACCGGCATTAACTAAGTAAATTAGACCACTTTTTAAAGCAGTTAATATTCATAAACATCTCTACCACAGCCCGTATCGTTGCATTAAATTCATAATAAAAATTTTATTATGTGGGTTTTACCCACTCTACAAATAACGATCCACACATTAGCATCTCATGTGACTATCGCATTTGGTCATAGTCGCTTAACAAACTGAAAACATAAATGCATGACAATTTTACACCTGTTGATTTGGTCACAACTTATTACTCGAAGACCTTCTATCACTGCGTGTACAGCATCCATTTCTTCCTCATTTTAGTAAATTCACATGTTTGTTTCCAAGAACAATAACAGAACCATTCAAATTAGAGTCGGAGAAAGATTCACCGATTACTATCACAAGTTCACTGGTTGCGCAAGCACACGCTAGGTGACCCAATAACTCAGCGGGTGAGTCTTCGCCGTCACGGTCCAGCGCGGCACGTGGCTTCAGACAGCCTCTTGGCACGAATGCCGAAAAATGGCTTGGAAGTGAAGCAGTGCGTGTTAACGAAGAACCTCTTTACGTGAACGCCGGCGTACGGTTAGAAACTGAAGCAATGCGTGTCGGAGTTGATATTGGCGTCGCTGCATAGCTAATGAAGATAGATGAGGTTGTTAAAATAGAGGATGTTAATACTTTATAAGTATGTACTGAAGCTGTTTATTTCAATAGGTGTTAAGTAGACGCTTTACGATGCTTTATTGTGGTTAAAGTAGTCTTAGGTCACCGAAAAGTAAGATGTGATTTAATGTTTTTTTTTTCATAGATGCACACGAACATACATCACACCTGTATTCCCAAATGAGGTAGGCAGAGCATACTAAACGCTACATAGACACAACTATGACTACATTCACGTCCCGTAGCCACTTCTAGCATTTTTTTTTCAACAGAAATAAAATTAAAAAAAAATAACGATTGTACCTAGGACTTTCAAGGTTAAGAAATTTAAAAGAGTACCTGTTTAAAATGAAAATAATAAGATTAATAAATCTTTGGAACTAAGGAAGCAACATAATAAAACAGCCTCGCTTATAATGTAACTACCGACAATCACTGACAAGGATATGCAAAAATCTAATTAGACTTGTGAATTAACGAACGTGAAATGAAGTTTGCATGGATGACTATGTGTTTGTAAGTGCGAATGTGTTAGTGTTTACAGATACCGCGTCCGTTGCCCTCTCGACAACTCGGTGACATTGACGGAGCACAAATAAAGAGATAGCGACATAAATAGATATCTATCAGCGTTTACGTGTGTTATATGTGCCAATGATTAAACTGCGTCGCCACAATTGATAGGTACTTTGATGAATTCATTTAAGGTGTGTCTGTTTTGCGACATTTTTTTGTATTGCTCTATTCAGTCTATTCGTTTCTCCTTTCTTTTGTTTTCTTCCTTTTATTCTGTTTCACTGCGAATCTCGTTGTTTTCGTTGCAAAAATGTATCTTTAATAGTTATTTGACTTGACAAAATTTGACTGAAAATATGTTCACATACATGATGACATTTCTAGGCACACATACGCATTTCATGTTTCGTTGACCTTTCCCAAAGTTAGAGTAGGCAACAGCGTAATAGTGTATGATGTAGATAGTAATGTTGATGGACACTAACTGCGTAACTTAATTGAGTAGGAAAGGTCATAAAAGCTGTTACCATTTTATAAAAACCGTGAGAACTACATAATGATCATAGTAACTAAACATGAAGCAATTCTTAACGACTGAAAGGTTAAAGCATGCGAAGAGTACTTAGATTAAATACTCCTATGCCTAGAATTAAACGTATTTTCGGATCATCATAAAATAGAAGCTCACATTTTGTTAAATCACTTCAAAGATACAAAGTCATATTTATGTCAAATATCATTGATCGCCGAGTTTTATTTAACACTAACGGGCTGCATTGAAAGAGCCCACACTATGTACAAAGAATCAACAATATCTCCGAGGTGCGACTTTTGTCTCGCTCATTTTTGTGTGAGTGGGTGAGATCGTGATCGCTTCATGACTAATGTATTTTGCCATGGTGGTGCAATGATCTCACGGTACGTCGAATCACAGCCATCATCATTATGTTTTTAGGTAACGTAACGTTAACACTTTAAATTGTCCCTTCCTTGTACTACGGTTGTTTTTCAAGTGTAATTGTTTCACGGTCGATGGTATTTTTAACTGGTGTCTCGTTGTAAACTTTGGGATTGTCACTAAAGTACAGCCGTTTTCAAATCCATTTCACCTTTTCAAATCGTTTGATCTGGTTGTCTGGGGCTTCTCAATCTGATCTGCTGTTTGCACGACGCATTGTTTTTGGCATCAAGACCTTTTTCTCTTCAGTGGTTTTATTTTTGCGATCAAAAGATGAAACAGCTTAAAGTATAACTAAACAGCATGACAGACTACGGCTGCTTCGAAAACCCATCAACCCTGAACTTATCAGAACGTAGGTATAAAATATGAAATCTAATATAATTTTTATTGATTGGCTCGTTTAGCTTGATCGAAAACGTCTGTTTCCCAATAAACAAACTAATATTACGTTCAGAGAACTGGCCCAGAGGCTATTCATCTAAGCGTACCAAAATACAAAGGTGACGTAATCACAAAGTTTAGTGAACGCATGCCACCGAAGAGTGCCCCTGCGCATGATGCCGACGCCGGTTTAAGGATACGCTTAAGGCCACAACTAGCGTATTCAATTTATTACCAAAATATAAGCACTGAAACCCTAGATTGCTTCAAGCGGCTTCAATTCGTATCGACATGGTTTTGTTTTATGTATAACATCTCGTGCAAGGAAACTGATACCTGTGCCACTTTGTACCTTTTCATAGTGAGTTTCATATTGCTTTGATTAGTAGACAGTATTGTATGTCACAGTGACATTTCTTGTAAAAAGGCACAAAGTGGCACAGTTATCAAATTCTTTGACTGTACATTATCTACTTCATCCGAGAAAAGAGTTTGTATCGCTGAAAGCGTCCATCAATTTCTTCGCTTGCTGATTTTTTATGTTTCATAATCACTATCGACAAATTTATTATTGACATGGCATGACTATTCAAAATTTCAATTGACGATGTACTAACGTCATAATGTTAATCATAAACATGTTGCAATTTTTTAATGTCCTCCTTTGCTTTCCGTCGTTAGACTTTGTTGATATGTGCCGATTAATGGAAGTTTTCGATAGACTAAAGCGTATTTGAAGCCTTGTATATCTCTCCGCTTGACGCTCTATCAAACACGCGACTCAAGCCGAGAATCTCAAGGTCTGTCAGCCCGATCAAGGCCACGACAGCCGGGAAGTCATAGCTTGTATTTGTTTAGTTTATTTGCCCCGTCGTTTTTATACCTTGCTCGGTGGAAACTTAATTCTAAAGCAATGACCGCTGGTACTGGCCTGGCGTGCGAATTTATATCACGTTTTAACGATCCTAAATCTAACTTGTTATCTTCACCTGTTTTAAAAACATTATCATAATCAGTTTTAGGTTATAAGCCACTTTTATCAGTTCTGTTAAATACGTGTTCTTGCTTAGTGATGGTAAGTTTTTATTTTATTTTAATGTTTATTCATCTTTAAAGACCATCGACACTTAAAACCGGTTACGGAATTTACAAAAAAAAAACGTACGTTTTGCGCAAAACTCGTGAGAGAATTGTAAGTTACATAAAAACTTTGTATGAGTATTAATTAAGGTGGGTCCCATTAATATCTGAAGCATTGCAATTTAAATCAATCAATACGAACACAAACGAATGATCGATAATACTTTTTATGCTTCGTCTCACGTTGCATTGCGTCATGCAGATTCTAAAAGGACCAGAGTGGAAAAAATATTTATTCAAATGAAGTGCCAAAATGCCTCGCGGAATGTTGTTTACCAGTACTTTGACTTCGGAGTTTATGAACGAAAAAAAAACTAAAATTACGTTTCGCGATCGGGTGCGAATGACAATGGTTTAATTAAAATCGGAAATTTGGCGGGCGCGGGACCTAATCAATTGGGAGAATGCCTCGATTAACAGAAACGTTGATTGCGTCTGGTATCTCAATCAAATTGGGAATTTAGAAGTCGCCACCATAGTCAAAGGCAACCATTGGCAAACGAGTTCCATGAACCCGGCAATTTTTACGATATTTCGATAGAAACCTTCGCAATTACTCTCCATCGATTTCAATGACAGCAATAAGAGCAGAATTGATAGCCTCATAAACCATGCCCGTTTCGGTAAAAATAGCGTTTCCAATCTGCCATTAGCATTCGCGTTCGCTATTTATTCAATAATATATGAAGCCAATGACTTTAATTATTAAAAGGCACGTAAAATCATTATGGTTTGTAATTAATTCAGTCATGGGAAATGGGTTTGCGTTTTTGTAGTCGCGGATCCGAGCTAGGGGCCTTTTTGTTTCGAGTTCCTCACTGGAACGATGAGTTCAATTAACAACGAACGTATGACTTCACTTGTAATGGAAGAAAAAAAAATCATAATTATTTCTGTCTTTGCTGTAGGTAGAACATTGAGTGAACGGAGAACGAAACAGCGAGAATAGACTACAAGGGGAAAATATTTATTCAAATGGACTTCGCGTTCTTGAAAAATGTTACCTATACTATAGCAGAGCTTGTGTAATCAATAAGGTCAGGTGATTGATTTATGTTACAATCTTGATAAATAAATGATCTTTTGTGTTATTAAGGATCAATTAAACCAAATGAGAACACAATTTGGAATAAGTGAATCGTTATTCGCGAGTGAAGCAAATTTTACATGAAAATGCAGGTAAGAGTAGTTAACTAATTATTCTAAGACTAAATATTGTTCTCTTTTGTTAAATCGAAATCGTACGATTTCAGAGCTTCAGCTCTTAAAGATTTCTTAATACCTACCGATCGAATCTGTATCAGAGCTTTGATAATAAAACCGAAAGGTTTCAAACGTGAGCCATGAATTTTCCTTTCTTCTTCCTCTCTCTCTCTCTCTCTCTTATTCCTCTGGATCTTCCGGGTCTTTTGTCAGATCTTGAAGGTCTCCTCGTGTTAATTATATCACTAATAGTACAATACTCACACCAGTCGCACATACAGGATACCAACAAGTCCTAGCGGATGTACATTCTATTCACAATGCTAATGATGCGACTAACTATATTCCATCTACGCGCTACCTTGGTTAACACATTACAAATCCAGTTTATTAGCCATTAAATTGAAGATAAGTGCTTTTTGCAATAAGTAACATTTTAAGGCGCTTAATTTCTTTTAAAGCAACATTTTTAATTTATTAATCAATCATACTAGCTTGCGACGGTGGATTTTTTCGTTTAGTGTCGTGTGACCCACGTAAGCCGCTGGATGATGGTTATCGCAAAGTTCCAACTCGCCAGCATATTCAACAAAATGAGCAAAACATGAAAAGGTATGCCTTATCTTTAACGCCTACGGTGTCTGGCCGGTCGGGTCAGAAGCCTTATTTGGCAATGAAATTGTTTGCTAAGTGAGACCATTCTCGACTCTTGCGATGCAACTTGCCAAAGATGAATTTGTGCAAATGTGCTCATTATGTACACGCTAGAATATATTTGGAGACTATTTCAAGCGTTTTGCCAGCTTTTACTTAACACGATTTTTGAAGATAACAAGAAGTGTGTTCCTAAAAAAGGCGGTATTTTATTTAATGTAAGACTGGTGGAATGCTTAAATCTTTGTGCTTAAAACTAAAAATCTCGCGGCCAGTTTCGTTTTTATTTGCTCACGCCGCTGATAGTCGATAAAAATACTCACCAATAAGCTAAAAGCCAACATTATTCTCGCATTTTGGAGTCGACATAGCAATGTTTTAGCGGACTTTATCGCTTTAGAAGTCTGTATTGTATTTGATCGTATAGTAATATCTTTATGGTAAACTTTTAACGCCATTTTATTAAAATCCCTACGTTAAAGCAGTTTATATTCTGCAACCAGGGATCGTTACCGGTATTACTAAAAACTAAAATATCTCCTTTAATTCAAATTTTTAGCTGGGTTTTCCTAGATAGTATTTAGGTAAGCCTGCGAAACTACGACATTAAATGAAAAAATTGCAGTAATATACAAAAACAACAGAGATACCGAAATTAAATACCGGTATAAATGTATGAAAATAATACCGGTATTCGATCCCTGTCTGCAACACTTATTTTTCGAAATGCTAAACCCTCATAATCTGTTTTATTTCTTCCATTTAACAAAAACGCCCTGTTACATTTTGCACGCAAACTTTTATACGTGCACAAACGAGTAGGCATTGCCGACATTCTACGACAATTATAAGATAGAAAGAGAAACACGAAACATTTTTTATGCGCCCAATTAAGTCGTGCATCTCTCTCTACCCCTGAAAACGGACACGACCGAGACGAGGATATAAAATCCAGGCCGTGAATATTTTGCAACAGGTTTTACTCGTCTGTTGTTTTGCTTCCAAAACGCGCCTGCTAACATGCGATAAAATACAAAATTAACTTTTTTTTCAGCTTTGTTACATTTCGTATTTTAAGATTCCAGAATGCGTAATCAATGTCAATTAGTTTGGAATTTACTTCCATCTGATTAAAGTTGCTCTCAGACGACTGAAATTGTTCTATTAAAGCAAAATAATAAATATCATTACTTTTTGAAATGCTTTTCGCCATGTTTTCCATAGATTATCTGTGCTTATGTCATCGTGATTAAGCCCAGTGCCGCTGTCAAAGATTCGCAGGCATTTGAACGCACATGCACATTTGAACGCACATGCACATTCGCGGTATTTGAAGAAGGTTTGAATCTGAGAGGTGGAAGAGAATGCGGTAAAACACTCTTGGAATAACATAGGAATACATATTTTTTCTTTAGGTACTTACTACTGTTTACTACTGTGACGTCATACGGCGGTCTGTGGAGTTTTGTCGTTTAAAATAAAGTGGTCACATTTGTTTTTAAATTGAATCAGAAGAGCGATCCTATAGTTTTATTAAACGAAATGGAAATGTTCCGGCTTCCTTAGCGGTGGACTTTATGTTATTTAACAATTTTATGTAAAATTCGATAAGTTTCCGCTCTACTAGAGCTACATATTTCGACGTTTGGGAAATTAGAGCAATTTAACCTAAAAGCAAAAGTAACAAGGTTGTACGCGACACTATTTTTTGTAAAATACGTGGGTGATAGATATCAACAATATACAAACCATTAAAAAACCTTTGGGCCCTTAACTGTGTAAAAATCTTGCCCAACTTCAGACCTCAATAAATTCGTAAGTTACGATTTATAATTACAGCCTTTAGCACTGTAGGTATGGCAGATAATACTTTGGGACGCCCTTTGGTCTTCTGTACCGTTAGGGTTTATCAAAGTATCGGCAGACCGTTACTCACCTCGGGCCAACCGAGGTAACGAAACATCTTAAAAATATTTAGGTCGATCGGATGCTACGGTACGGAGCTACATCTAGCTGCATATTTTGCATCAAGTCCAGACATATAAGAAGAAGAAAGTAGACGCGTGTTTTAAAATAGATGAGTCGTTTTCAAAAAATGTGGACGTAAATTTAGTTTCAAGTGACAAAATCACGATCGCTTCCTCTGTGGTTATTACAGTTTGTAACATAGAGGAATCAATTAAATCTTGTTTTTATTAAAGCCCTTAACTTCTTATCATTTAGTATTTGAATTTTAGCGGTCAAATCCTAACACGTTTTAAATAAAACTAAGGCGTCACCGCAAATGGTGATACCGTTTGTATATTGAAACCATTGTAACAAGCACTAGACACTAACGATTTCTAGTTTTACTTTTGTAATCTTGAGAAAAAATTAAATATTGTCAGTTAAAAGTTTTATCTTAAATAAAAACGTGTAAAGGTACATACATGTTTATTGAAAATTGCGTAGTTGCGATTGACTTTTGGTCGAAACTCCTATCTCAGTACATCAGCCAGTTCTTTTGTTTTGTCCTTGATATCTGTAGCATGTTTAATTATTAAACTCATAAATTGTAATCTAATTAGAGAGCTACTGATTTACAGCCAGTCCCGATATTGAATCTAACGTCGATTATCTATATTATCGTCATCATATAATTTTCCTATCTCTAGTAAGTAAAACCGTCGATACATTGAATATAGGGACGTGCCGTTAGAATAAACTAATTCAGACTATTGGTAAGATATTCTATGACGTAATAACAAGTATTGCATGAGGTAAAAGTCCATAGTCACTTTAGCGGCCACTTAGTTCTACGAACGCGTCCTTTTCCTGTCCTGTAACGGTAAAAAGCGAAGAATTTCCGTTGACTCACTATTGTCCTTCACTTTGAAGCTGATGCATCAATACATCTGCCTTAGTTAGTATTAATCATTTAAGGTATTCATTCAGGTGTTAAAATTCCTTTTACTCTTAGTTTAATTTGTCATAGATACTTACCTGAATTTAAAGGGATCTCCGCAACAGTTTTATCATACCACTGGCAGTCAAGAAACTAAGGCTTACCTGAAACAAAAAAACAAAAAAATAAAAATTAAGCAGAGAACAGATCATGCTTCACACATTACATTACGAAAGCCAGACGGCATCGCGTGTTTCAATGTTTAACGTGTGCGGCGTAAGCGGCTTTACTCTCGGCTCATGGCCGTGCCTTCGCACTTAGCAGCCAGACCGAAACCAAATGGTTTATACAGACCGCATAACATTTATAACACAGCATAAACTTTATACCCCGAAAACAAAAACAAAAAGCCTCGCACGGCGGCAACTTACGATACGACTTGTATTCTATTACACCCACATTTTTGAACATATTATTAGACTGAAGACGAAATTCAGATCGATTCGTAAATCCCCTGTTTGGAAAAACCAGAAGCCATAATGGAGATTTGATATCGAAGAAATAGGATACGATTTTTCACGGTCAGCCGCGGCGCAGGGACCTTGAAAAGCGTTTTAGTGTGGTTCGCTCCGGTATCCTCGACAGGCACCTGATCAAACATGTGGGGCGATAAAGGGCACTTGATGTGAGACTTAACAGATAACGCCTCCTTCCTCAGTATGTTACTCTGCGACTTGAATAAATTAACTCAGAAAAGAAGTCAAAAACGAACAGAGAAAGCCAGGTGACATTAACATAGGAAGAAGTAAAGGAGAGCTTTTCAAACAAAAGTCGTTTCGCGTAAACGAAACGCGAACTGAAAGGACACAAAGGGACGCAAAACTAAAGCAGCTCCCGGATCGTGGACTCGAGTAAAAATCAAAACATTGAAGTCTTCCGTTTCATATGCAAATGGACAGCGTTGCAGGAGACACACACGCAACTCGAATAGCAGACGAGCTCATAAAAGGACTGATATAGACTCTGTCCGTCATCAAAGTGACCAAAAAGTGACAACGTAGAAATCTCTTATCTCGTAAGTATTAAACACATCCGAGAAATGTGTCTCTTATTAGGTACAGTCGTAGTTAACCTACAGTATTCGTTATTCTTCACTGAAGAATCTTCAGTTACATTCTACATTAAAGTGTATTCTATCATGATATCTTTATCATACACTATCGGTTTTATCCTAGGCGCATTAAATTCTTTCTCATGGTTCAAGTTTTAAATTATGGCGGAGCCGGTTTAACGTTTTCTATTCGACGCTCTCGTGCCGAGCGAGATGCGTATGTTGTTTGCAATTCTTCGTGCTTTTATGGACGTGCTCGTTGTTCTTTTTGTCTATGAGTGCGTCGCGTCAGGAGCGACTGCTTTTTATAGCAGCTATTGTGAAGCTGCTTAGTATGCGTCGTGTCCATCGACGGAGCCGAGCAATGATACAATGTGGATACGTAAAGTATACGACCGAGATAGTTAAATGTATGCCGGCAAATTTTAAGAAGCAGGCGTCTGAATAGCCTCGTAAAGCACAATGATTATGTGCACGGACGTTCGTTTTGTCGAACCATCCTTTATCTGCCGCCAATGATATATCAAACTGTTCAAAATTTGCTTCACGTCATCTGTTAATTTCAAAACAGACGTTATTAAATTGCGTTCTCCGATCGGAGTCCCCGTCCCTTTAATTCGGTTTGCCGAGTTGAATTGATGTCCATTATATGCAAGTCAGGCCGCCGGACCACGGCCAAAATTTCAATAGCTCAGAGCGATTGAGCTGGCACGTGTAACTTTTTTTGCAAAATTCTTTGGAATTCTTTTATATTACTGGGGATCGGTCGGGTTGAATACTTTATTATGCAACATTTTAATAGGTTTTGGACCAATTTAAGTCGTTATGCGTATTTGATTACATGTTTGGTTTTGTGGCGTCGGTCATTCTTAAACTTTGGCAAAACATCGCGTGATAATTTGATGAAAATGATGTGCCTTAACAATTTAAGAATTCGTAAACTACTAGATGATATCACCAAAACTTGTTCGAATCCGAAAGAGGTTCGACTGGATATGCCTTCCACAGTCAGCGGGATACAGTCACCGGCGACGGCAACTTTCTACATGACCTCGAAATGCTGCATTCACTTTCCTCGTGACTTACACCGGTTACGCAACCGACACGACCGACATATCGCCGACGCTCCTCGTCATCACGTCCGACATTATTTACTTGAACAACATCAAAGTACCCCGACCACTCAGACACGATCATTAACGACCGTCTCCAAATATTGTCGTCCAACAAACTTTCTAAAATATGTTATTACATCATGCCAAAGAAAGGCACACAAAAGGTCTTCAACAACGAAATGGAATAACCCGACGGAGAGCGAAGGGACGTGGAAGACTTGTAAAATAAGTTCGCGAATTATTCGAAGGGCAGATAAAAACGCCAGGTGCCTCGCCTCTTGCGTCCAAGGTCAGTGTTTCCTAGAGCTGCATTTGGGTTTCGTTTTATTCGTTGCATGTCCCTTCGCTGGAGCCGCCTCGCGTGCGGCCAAACCAGTTTCTGTGCTATTCTCCACTTCACTCGTAAAGCAGTGTGCCCATTACAATCTACGTTTTTATCTTCGCTTTGATGGGATCCTCGCTGTGGTAATTGATCTAAGCATATTTTATTACACCTACACACGTAAAAGGGATATCTGATAGAAATGAGTTTTAATATTTTTATTATCTAACGGTAATTCATAGATTGGAATAATTATCGGATTTATTACTTGTCTTATGCTGATGACTTAAAGACTGTTTACACTAAAGATATTGAAACAATCGAAGATTTTAAAGATACATGCGCAGGCGCCCCTTGTGAACGCACCTTAGCCGACAAAAGTGGAAAAGCAAGAGCAAAACAGCAGGGGCGGGCTGCAAATTCGGCTTTTTCTTAGAAGCCTCCGACAACTGCGAAGCGCGCCAACAGGAAGTGGGGACGGACTTAGTTTTATGTAACCTAATCACCTGCCGTGCTCGAGGCCAGTCGCAGCGATTTGGAAGAATCAAGGCCACGCCACACAAAATTCAAGCTCAATACATAATATAACTATCCCTACCCCGCGCCGCTTATAGCAGGATGTTGCATAAGCTTTGTTGTTTTGTTATCCTCCGTGCAGAGTCCGCGTCGCATTTTAGATTAGTTTTTTGTGCAGTCGCGCTGGATTTTTCTTGTTCTTGTATAGGGCATACAAAATTGAACGTTAATAATAAATACGTAGAAATGGTTCTAAGAGCGGAGGTTTCACAACTCTTCCGAGGAACGGCTTAAATATTCACGCCGAAGTTGTTGGCGACGCTCGAAGTTTGTTGAGAGCATCTAACTATTCTCGTTCCCACGTCGCCGCTTCACACCTCCGATATACGACGGCAGTCTCAAAAGTGTGGAAGCGAATCATTTTTCTCATAAAGTTTTCCGATTCTCGGCGAGTCATTTTGCATTTTTACTCTCTAAAGCTAGCGTTGGAACCGAGCGAGGGTGCACGAGGGAAGGAAACTTTTAGACTAAATGGTCCGGATAGAAATTGAGACATCGCCGAGATGAGTATCTCGCGCAACTTTGAGCAAAACACACCTCATTGGCGCTTACAGCTTATCTGCGTCCTTTGGAGTGTATTTTCTCGATGCAGCTGCCAAATTGACTATTCTTTGAAAATGCGCAAACTAGTGTAAACATTCGATCATCACAGTCATTCGTCATTCCAAAATGCTAAAAACGTAGTCAAATATATCAACACAACAATATCCGTCTGGTACCTTCCATGCAGCCGTATGAGGCGATACGATCGTCGAAAAAAGTTCATCGGGGGAATTCCGCCGCGAGAAATTTTGTGGGTGATCCCACAAGGGCATCATCCCCTGCCTAGCGGGGCAGACGTTGCTAGGGGCAACGCGTGTGCTATCCTATTCCCGTCCTTTGTGATTCGACGGCAACGTATTGTACGCTAGAGAAAAGAATTAAACAGACAATATCTAACTGCATTTTAATTGTACTGGCTGTTGACATTATTTGATATATTCCGGGCTCGAGGCTGATTTATGTGAGCTAGGACAAAAAAATGTCTATCATTATCTTTATACGGCAGAATAAAACTAAAAGGAGCATGGATACGACAGGGCCGCATACGACCAGTTATTTATTCTAATGTTCACTTTTACGAGACAGATTTTAATGTCCCAGTTTATTTAAGGCCTCATAAACATGAAAGGCAATTTTATGGAAACTGGTATGTGTTGTGAGTTAGTGCTTAGAACTTTTAATTAGTGAACGAAAGCATTTGCAACGGAACCTGGCTTGAAGCTTTCTAGCTTGCAGAACCTCTAGAACACCTTTAGTGCTAGGTTTTATAAACCGAATGATAAATTCAATGGAATTAAAACGCACCATTTGACCTTTCTAGCGGCCAACTGACAAAACAGCGGCTGCAAGAAATGCGCAGGTGTTAATAAGCATAACCGTTGCTGTTCAACCTGAACACAAGTTAAAACAGAGTGAGGGAGTAAATAACCTTCAGAACAATAAATATAGTTGGGTCATTCCACGAGCAAGGCAGTTTTGCGTGACACTCCGTGACATAATTTCATTTTATGTTAATGTGTGTTTTTATGAATAAATCGTATAATGCTTCACATTTCAAACGTTTTGCAAAAAGAGGCATCACTGTAAACCTTATAATTATCGAGATAATTAAATTTTCTTTTTTCATATAAGACGGTAATCACCCAAGCAAACAATATTGGCATGAAATCACGTTTATTGATAGATATCACAAGACTTTTTATGATATACATTTATAGCCTTGAATTATAAACATCTTAAGTAATAGTATAATAATTTTAATTATTGGTAACCATTGATTAAAAAAACATAACGTGAAATTATTATTTTTTAATTAGGTATATTTTTTTTTGTGTTGCACAGAGTAATATTCTTAATCATTAGAAGCATTATTTAAAACCTATGTTTTACAGTAATAACTCAATAAATAACCAATTTAGTTATTACCGCGTCTATGAAACCGCGGAGATCACTCAAATTTCGGTAATCACCGGTGCGGTAATCACGTGAGCAATTTAGTTTTTAATTAATTACTTCAAAACCGTTATTGGTAAAAACTCAATATTTTTTGTGTAAGTAGTTATAACACTGTTTAATATGTCAAAATAATCTGAGTTAAATATATTAACAAAACATGCGAGAAAAAAATAAAATGGTAATCACTTTCAACCGTGACAAAAAATTCGTGTTGTTTTCTTTCCTTCGTGATTCGGCAACGACACAATAAATCACAGGTTCGCACTGTTTGGCCGTCGCGGCGTGACAGTCTCTTTCTAGGAACGTATCGAGGATGTCTCTCGGAGTATGCGTTTGAGCAGTACGACGTGTTTTATGGCCGAATTTGGTTAAGACGCAAAACTCGGGACACTTTTTAAAAGTGGCTTTAAAAATAAACTAACGTAAAAATAATTATTTAGGCAACAGTATTCAATTTATCATGTAATTGGCTTGCTGTGAACAACAAAAACCTATAGTTTCCGCGTTTAGTTTTCGAAGTATATGTCATCAACTAACAAATTTTGGAGGTGGGACAAGGCGAAAATGTGGACTTCACTGACTTTAGATTTTTGTTTCGCGCATTTAATAATAAGAATATACTATTGTTAGACTTATTTTGAGTAGAACAAAGTGTGAATTACGTAAAGTAATTTTTTTAAAAGGTTATCTGTTAAAATTTAGATTTCACAAGCACTTGAACTTGAGAACACGAAAAATCGTACGGCTGGAGAACGGCCCAGTTACTCTAGCTGCGATGAGTCTTTAAAAATAACATTATAGCCAACCGACAACGCGGTTTGCCTCGTCTTGAAAACGCTTGCCGTATTTGGCATACGTTTTTTACTACAAAACGATCCAATGCTGCCGAAGCAAGAAGTTCGAGCTTATAAAACATAGGGAGGACTCACCCTCTTTAGTCGCTCACAAGAAATTTGTGTTTTAAAATAGCCATCATAACTATGTGCAGTACGGTCTATAGTTATGTTAATTTTGGTTTTAGGTTAGTAAACATTGGCGTTCCGCAGGGCATCTGGTTCGGAACAAATAAATATTAAAACAATATGAATAAGTGAAACGAATATTTACAAGGATTTCTACAGTTAAGGCATGTTAAACATGTTTATTATTTTGCTAGATTATTTATATGCCATGTAATAAGTGTATAATACATCTGGAATGATAGGTACCTATCATCTAACACAAAAGTGGCGTGAGCCATGACCTCCCATAATTTAAAACTTCGTAAATATTACATTTCTGCGGTTATATTTATTTGTACATTGTGTTGTATTCAACGTGACAATACGCTGGCAACTTCTGCGTTTACCATCAGATCTAAAAGTATAATGCCCCCGCGCCGACCATGATATTTTTCAAAAGATCTCTATGAATTATTTATTTCTCACGTAGACACACCATTACAATTATTTCTTTTTCTACGAGAAACGACTTATGAATAATAAGCGGGCCTGGACTTGGAAAACTTTGTCGGATGCGGAAAAACATGTTTTGTCCCAATTTGAAACCGTTGTCTTTGTTAGTCACTGGCATTTATCTTTGCCGTTTGAATGTTCAAGGAAGTCAGTGGTGAAATATTTAAAGTCAATATCTTGACCCAACGATACTACACTCTCGCCCATTCGATGCCAAAGTCTAATATCGAGGACGTCATCTATCGCTACGAAATAGTCAATATGCCGTTGGTCGCATTCTAAGGATGCCTCCACAAAGAATTCCGCAGCACAAAAGCCAACCTGCCGTCTACCTGCGAGTTTCGAATATCAAAACAAAAGACGCCACACTTCTGTGATGCGAAGAGTTAAAACGTAAACAGTGGGAAGGTGAACGACCCGAGTTCAACTTGACACATTTCTGGACGGCCCAATTGTACGGGATAACCGTGCCGGCTTGCGCAACGGGAAGCCTGTTGCGAAGGGACGGGAGACGTTAAATTCACTTTTTAAATGTAATACTCGTAAATGCAGACGGACATTGTTTATGGCCGTGCGGTTCCTCGGTAAGTACGGACGATTTGGTCCAGCGTATTCTTTCAGCAATGCGAAGGTAAGCTGGAGATAGCTTAGTTGAGTCGCTAGCCTATTTGGCACAAAAAAACTCTCAGGGAATTACTTATTGGGATGAGACATCATCTGAAGTAGAGTTAAGTATGTTACAATTTTGGACACATTTGCTCGAGTCTTCAGTGTTATCATAACTATGTGAGCAACAATGCTCTTGAATGATACTAAAATCTGAAAAAAAGTTTGTAATACTGACTGCCGTGAATGCATGATAATATCCAGTTTTGTGGGCTCTAATTACCTAAAAGATGTCGACACGGCGATGTCACCATTTAAACAAAAATTACCATATTGACTGGTTTAATAAAAATAACGCCGCCCATGTCTTTGATACGTAACAGTAATTTATTATGAGTATCCTTTTTTCAATCGAATAGGGTTAACTTGTGGAATGCAATAGACGAAATGAAAGGAATACTGTTTCTTGTGAATACCGCTTGCGTCACAGAGGGATGCAACAAAAAATGCAGGTAAGGGCTCGAGCATCGACCCCGAGCGTCATCAAACAAAGATGGCTCTTCGTCACAGGGCATCAAAATAACGCATGTGAAAATAGTCTCACTGTAGCAACAAGTCCTTTAAATATTAAGGAGCTACATATCTACCGTGAATAGTATGTGTCTCAGTCCAGTACTGAATCTCATTTACTGATTTTGTGGTTGGGAAATATGTGAACTTTGAGGATAACGATCGAAACTTGAACGCATTCGCGGTTTCACTTCTCCCCACATTCCGAGAATCCTTCTGACTGTGCACGCATGCGCGCCCAAATATGAAGTAATTTTTTGCTTTCCTTCGAGGTAACTATAGAATTTGCACTAGCTCGGAGTCGTTGACCTCTTGACAGCTGTTTTGCCATTGTGACGCCGCAAGCGCAAGGTAAGACGAGTTACTAAAGAATCATACCGGTACACTCTTTTATTCGATCCGTAACAAAAGAGCCGTGAATAATGACATCATTATTTTCTACACAAGCAGTCGCGATAATGAGGGCGACAGAACAGGCGATAGTTGTAAAAGTCAGCGTTAGACCCGCACCAAATCAAGATCGAGCATCTATCACTGACCGGTAAACAAATGCCTCAGACCTACAACCGACAAGCCATACAGCGACCATAACAAACCTGATCGAAAGGAAGCTTTCAATGAAACACGACAACTAAAGAGTGTTATTTCTTATTTAGGCATCTGAATAGAATTTTAAGCAGTTTTAAGTTACGATTTGAATGTAACGCGTCCCTGTATAGTTAAAGCAGGGGCGTGGGCCATGAGGAAGAATAAATTTAGAAGAGTCGATAGTACTGGTAACTCCACAAGCCCGCAACAGCTGTGCACGAACGCAACACATGCCTGCACCCCTGTGACACGCACACACAGACAAACCAAACGTAGGCCTAACGTAAACAAGTGCAGGTTATGTGTACCAGATGCCCCTATAGAGGGAGACGCAGCTATAGATTAATAACGTGATAGAAAAGATAGGGCGACCAAGCTGTAGACGGTGGGTCGGTCTGACAACGTGCAGGGAGCTATTAATTAAGCATTGTTAAATGAAGGTCGAGAAATAATGGGAACAAATAGATTTTGTGCAGTTAAATCATAAGAATCAACAATTACTACGAGTATATTTTAAAGCCAGTAGAAGTTTTAAACCAGAATTCTGGAAATTGATTCATTGATAAGAGTGACGCTTTAAAAGTAACAGAAAGACTCGTAATGAAAATAAACTTAGACGAGGCGAGGCCGTTGTTAATTAACATACAGATAGTTTAATAAAGGGCAGGAAGCAGGCAGCGAGGGGAGTAGGCAATGAAGCGGTAAAAATAGATGGGGCAACACGACAGCGTCGCAGGATCGATCGCGATGCCGCGATGCACCGGCGACAGCCAATCAATAATAGATGCCACGGCCGTTCCTTGACGCCATTACAATTTGGTTGGTACTCGGAATCGATTTCTACACAACATGGATACGAACAGTTTAGGTTATTTGCATTGGTTTGTGCTGAAAACAGTCATTTTGCATAAAACGGATTCTATAATGAGTAACTGCAACTTACTATGAAATATTCTCTTAAAGAGTTTTGTATCTGGTTCTGGTTCAACTTTTATTCAATCAGATGTTTTCGATGGTAAAGGGTCTTGTGTTGTGTCTATGAGACGCGTCTAGACGAATATTGACGCCCAGTTTGCTTGTAATGTTTTTACAGTAAACAGTACACACTGTCTCAGTAACAAAACAAGGCAATTTAGCCATTGGGAATGAATGGTGAGTATCAAATATAAAGATATTCTTGGGCTTCTTCTTTGACGTATCTAAAGTAGATTTATCAATGTGACCCTTATAAAAGTCGCGTGGGAGGAACAACAACAAGGGATAGTATTAAGGTCAGAAAGGAATTAATGGTGTCTGACACAAATTCGTGACATATTTTTTTTTCACTAGCCTGAATTTGAGTCCCATTGCTGGGCAAAAGCCTCTCCCAGACTTCCAACTCTCCCTGTAAAGTAAAGCCAGTTATTTCTGAACGCATCGAGATAATTTCGACATTATGAAGTTATATTAAGAAATTTAGTGTCAACAACAAGAAGGGGAGTAAAGAGTCCAGTATTAAAATTAATTACACTGAAGCCCTGGTGAGTAATTGCGGATGTGGCCTTGCCTGTGGCGACAACATTCGACGCAGCTGACGGCCCCGGTTATTTTAGCAACAAGCAGACTGCAGTTGCGGCAGGTCAGGCACAGGCACTCCACCGTAAACCCTAAAGCACTAGGGGAGTATGTAGGTCATGAAGGGAACGATGCATTGCGCTCGCCAGCCGGAAAGCAATTTCTCTTTTTACTTTTTAAAACTGCGTTAAAGTCAGTGCAGCGGAACGGTTTATCGGCGAAAATAATGCTCCTTGCGAAGGGTCAGTTAAGTGCAGTGCACCTGCTGATAATGATACGAGTAACAATAAATTCTTTCTGCCTTTTTGCGTAATATTATTCATGGAAGACGCATCATCTCGAGAGGAAATTAATAAAGCGTTGTACGTGAGTTATGCGCGTTCGATACCGTAAATATTGATACACCGCGATATGTTATTCGATCGGTTGTTTCTTTTTCTAATGCCATGGGTTCTTGATTACAGAAAGTAAAAAAAAAGGTTTTTTGTAATCACCGGCTCGGATACGGTGGGAACGCAGCAGGAGTCTACCGCAAGCATTATATGGCGCATCTCACTTCGGCGGAGCAAAACCGCGTCTAGACGCCGTTCCGTATAATTTAACACTTCCATTATAACCCAAACAACCCGTGTATTGGTCTTACTTTCATTTTGCTAATATTCAAACATTCTTATCTGCATCCTTTTTGCAAATTAATCTTTTTACACGTTTCATGTTGCACAACGGGTGGTCCTTGATTTGTTATGGAAACGCAACACACAGGCTATTTAGCTTTCAAAGTGGTGTGCGAAATGAATCATTAACTCTTTGCTTTTCCAATTACCTATCTTAACCGTGTACGTCGTTTTACGCAGTGCCGGCTTCACATGAGTCAGCAGTAGGTATTCGAAGCACCAACCCTTTGTTATCGGCGGTGTAAACGACCAGCGCGGACGGTCGGCGCGTCCTTCAGCCGACGAGACCTTGGCTGGATTTAGACGCGGTTCGACAAACTCGCGTCTGTCATTTGTTTTGCTACTGATCCTCGTAGACTCTTTTATTGCATTATCGCTCAAAATAAAAGCTAATTTATATTTATTCCTTTTACAGATTTTAAGCCTGTTGAAATGCCGTGAATTTTATGCACGCCGCTCAAGGGAGGCAGGTTGGGTTCGGCAACCGCGGGGACCTTGGCCGATTTTAAACGCAAGTTCAACGATCGATGTTCGATTCACCATCGTTTTACAACTTTTCCGGCCCCGGCGGTAAAGCTCCTGAACTTTGTTTCTTCATGATCCGTCGTATAAATACATCGGCCAGATGCTCTGTGAAGTGTAACGGTCTTATCTTATTTAATGGCACAAAAATATTTCAACGGCTCGCTTTAGTGCCGGCATAAATTTCAGACGGTATTTAACGCCTGTAATTTCGAGGATTGCGAATTTTCTAGATGTGCGATGCAGTCGGCTGTAGCCAAAAAATGCTATATTTATAGGTGTCAAAATGACCTCAGTTAAAATAATAATAACATTAACTTATGGAATTATATAGTAGGTAGGCTGAGTTTTGGCTGGACAGATCATTTTCTTTTGACAATCCAGCACGACACCTGAATAAAAAACTTAGTTAATGACCGCTGCACATCATAATTGAAGCAGTGCCGAATAAATTCTCAAATAAAACGTGTCAAGTACCTACATAATATCATTATCTTATGTGAGACCTTCAAGACCTCGGTATAGATTGTTATCTGTGTCTGTGACAGCACTTTTACTCCGCATACGGAATTATTGTCGCATCGACAGACCTTGGCCGAATTTAGCGGGGGTCACCGCCCGGCTGCATAGCTTTCTCCGCTCGGCGCACAGCGCAGTCTATTGGCTGTTTGTTTTTGTTTATTTTTCTTTTTGCTTTTTTTTTAATGATTTGCGGTCTGGCCAGAAATAACCGAAGGGAGAGATGTAGAAAAATAAAGATTTTTTGTATAGCTACGAGGTAAAATGAAGAATTTGATAATGATAACCTATTTTCGCGGATATGATTTTTAGGCATGATATTTCTATGTAAAAGTTCAAATAATGTTTGTCGCATTGCCCTATTTTGCAAAGCGAGGATCACTTCTTTATCTTTGATAAGGTCCTGTTGTTTGATTGGTACCTACATTTGACAGATTTTGTATCGAAAATAGACTTACGTCTTAAAACGAGTTTAGCTCGTCATGTTTTCACGCGACCACAGCGGTGGCTCAAAGTGCGTATTTGTACTAGACCGAAATATGGATGATGGACGACCGACTATCTCGAAACTTTTCGAGTTCAAGATATAGACAAATTTTACCATATTACTTGAATTAATTATGGATCAAGCACTAGGGCTTCGCTCGTTCCGCCTACCTAGTTAGTTCAAAATACTTGGTGTTCCATTGCACGAATATTTTTGCGCGTCTACCGTAGTGTTAGTTACACATGTTTTCATGAACGACGATGATGTATTCCGTCGGAGTTCGTTGACCCGATTTCCTTACATTTCCACGAAAAAGTATACAACTGAAGCATACGCGAGTAGATATTTTAAGCGTACCACGTTGTTTGTTCAATCAATTGCGCTGAGCAAATATGCAGTACTTGTGGTGGAAATATGTCGAGTGTTTGTTCACTTAAAGCTAACTTCGAACTACCCCGAATGTAAATAGAGGGCGATGGCAATCAATTTATAGGCTGAAATCGTATTTTTATCGAGATTAAAAAGCGACTAACTGGTGATAGAAAGTTAGCAACGCAACCTTAAAGATAAGGCACGATTGAAGAAAAAACTTAAGTAGGTTACCTTGATTCTTTATTTTTTGGGTATTATTACCTACGTGACGCTTGTATTTTCAAACGGTGTAGGCAGAGCACACGAAACATTGCCAAAGACAAAACCATGCCTATTCCACGTTCCGTTTCACTTTAAGCATATGAAGTTTGATATGTTTTAGGCGACAGCGTACTAATCTGTCACTATTTGAACCTAATTTATCTAAGTATTTCAAAAACTAAATGTAAACGAAAAGTGGGTACGAAATTTGCGTACTGTTAAAGAGAAGAAAATTGGTAAGATAAAACCGTTTACACAAACAGTGAGATTGTTCAATGTAAGTGGATCACCAGTGGAACATTACATAATGGTAAGAAACCCTAAAAGCCGAAGGCTGTAGGTAACCAAATCCTCATTCGGCTCTACTAAAGCCAAGGTTAAGGCATTATCACACCCGTCTTATCACCACTCTGCATATTTGTCTAAGTAAGGCATAACACGCTCCCATAGACCCTTTATCTGTCAAAAAGCGGAGATAACGCTCAAGGAGTGCCCTTCGTCTGGCGTCTGTTCCTTTACCTTCAATTTGGTTTAAGAAAAAAAAAACGACCGTCCGTTTTTTGGCCAGTACGGCGCTTAAAAACCATAAGTTTTACCAGGAAACGAATTCGAATTTTAAAATAATTTATTATAAATGCAAGACTATTATTGCCGAATCGGCTGTTCACTATCGGTTGGAATTGTTTAAGTATCCACTTAAGGGTGTTTATTCGAGCGTTTCAACCGTCTCATTCATCTGGCTAGATTTCATAAGAATCTGCTGTAGATTTTGATATCGTTTTTGACTATTCGTCAAGTATTCCTGTTCCTCTAATAGATGACTCAACGATGGGATCATATCATAATATTCTTCCATTTTTACAAAAAAGTGGACAGAGGAATGAGACGGTTGAAACGCTCGAAGAAATACCCTTAAACAGTTCAGAGATATGTATCTGGAAATATCGTGGCTATGACTTTTTACATTATTATTATTTATTAATTTATTATACATAGGTATCGTCATCTCATGCAGGTAATAATTCGTACCTACCATCAAGATCGTCTTATCGGTTTACGATTTACGTGTAGAAATAAATAATAATAAAAACATAAAGTTTTTTTAACTCCATTTTGTAAAAAGCTAAGAGCCCCCGAATGCAAACACAATTTCCAATATGAATCTAACAGCAAATACTTAAAAGGGTAAAAGTACGTGGCCGCACAGAAATTGACGATTTCGTTTACAAATATTTATACTACCAAGAGGGGTTTCCATTAAGAGCTATGCTGGATTTAATTTAAATCTACTTTCATGCTCTACAAAGGATTGTATAAAAAAATGCTTAAAGGATTTTTTTAAGAGTCAGTAGATAAATAAATTGTAAAACAACCCTAATCGACGCTTACATCGTTTTGTGGTTTGCGTTTGTCTTCGTGCTTTTTATTTTTGTATTTCGATTTACACGATGATCAAACAAGAGTAGGTTTGTGTTACGTAGGTAATATATTGTTTCGCAATTACATATTCATCATCACCGTCAACTTCACAGTTAAACTATCGTTGGTGGTTTACCTAAACTGTAATCTCTTCTTCCATGAGCCAACTTCTTCCCGGCTCAAAAAAAGAAGAAGAAAAGATTTACCTATGTTTTAATATAATATCTGCACCGTTAAAATTATTTATTAAGACAAGTCTTATTTTAGTTTAGATTACAAATTAATGCCTTTCTTTCTTTCTTTTTTTTTCACGTGTCAAGCAAATACGTAAAATATCGTAGGTCAAAATCATGTGATTCAAGAGTACTCACTTATTTCTATCTTTAGCTATGGCTTATGCGTGTTTGTGGGTTATACTTATATGTTAAACTGACGTAGTTACCTGTCCATTGTGTTTTTATTGCCTTGGAAGATTACATCGATGTGGGATGGAAATGTCAAGGATTCATACCAGTTCTGGCATCACTAAAAGCCATGGAATAAACTTTAAAAGCCATACGAGAGTTTTATTTAATGGTGCTTAACTTATTCTTCTTTTATACTAGTACGGAGTAAATCCATTTTTCTTCATATGAAAAATATGATAACAGTGACGTATCGCAAGTCTAAATTTTATTATCTTTGGTTAAATGGGTGACCTTACCCCTTGAGGGTTAAAGGTTATTCATGCAACATCTTTTGATTGACTGTATTGATGTTGATATCCAACTGCCGGACAAAGGTCTGTCTTCCAAAGTTCCAACTCTTACTCTCAAGTCTCTTAATATCATAATGTTAAGATCGTTGATTAAGATTTTTAAGAGTTGTAGCCTGATTGATACCTTTGTTGCTGATTGTAATTGGCCTTTGTGATAATATTTATGGACGAATTAGCCACGACTCATCGCAAGGGAGTTGACCGCATCCCATTCGTCCAAATCTGCAGCCAGTGGCATGATTATTGCGACAACGAACATCGGCAAAGTACTTAAACATTGAAAGATGCAGAAGGAAATGTCAACGGACCATTTGCTTTACATCGAACCTGTAAACATGCATTCTTTTCTCGTTTTAATCTTATAATTTTCTTATCTTCTTTATGCGTATCGAATAAATTCCAGTCTTTGGAATTTTGCTGTCTCTTATTCGATTGATAGTTATGTTATGACTCGTACACCAACGAAAATTTTATGGAACGGAATTTTATTCTAAGACCTGTTAAAAGTTTGCACCACAAAACAGTTAAAGAGAAACTACCAGACAGTTAGTAGGTAGTCTATTCAATTAATTTAACCTAAAAATAATCGGCTGGTGCAGTCCTAAGTTCCCAGTTACATCTAGTGGGTTGTTAAGTCTTTTTTGGTGGATGTCGTAAAATACGACTTGGAAAACAGTTTAAAGTATATTATTGGCAACAGGCTAGTAACTCATAAATATACTACATATTTAGAAACGTACACCTTTTCAGTTTAAGTTATTTATTTCTAAAAGTTATCAGAAAGAAGTAATTCTGTCATAATAACGTTGAGAACTATTTAAAGAAGGCTTGAGTTTTTGTAATAAAAAGCCATGTACGTGTCTATATTCTTGTTATTACGCAGTTCTCAGTAGTTTCTGTAGTTAGAGCGACATTAAATTTAATGTTGTGTTTTATGGAGGTTTCGTTTTGGTTTTACGTGACATTATGATGCCCGTACATGGCAGATCAAAGCGAGCTAGCCCGGAAGAGAAGAAGGTCAAAATGAATGGGCTTGAATATACTTCCTGTTTCAAATATACAAAACTAAAACTATGAACTTTGCTTTAATGCATGTAATTACTTTAAATTGCGTAAAGTGACGCTTACATAATTTAAGTAGATTTAGAAAATAATTGTGGCATCCCGAAGTAAGCGTACCTACATTATTTACCTTCTCTTACGTTATTGACTGAAAAAATACTAAAACGTCGTCTGCACTCCACTGCGATTAGTTCGGTGAATGTTGTCAAATTAAGAGTTATCGCTAGCTACAATTTGTAAGAAATATTCATATAATACACCTAACTGTGCTAAAAGTGGCAACGTAACTTGCCAAGGCTTTAAATTGTAGAGGTAGGACCGCGCATCACTTTACCTAGTAAAAAGCGTTGCACAAAATTACCCTCAATAAAACCTTGCCAAGATAGATGCCGGGGACTGTAATCTATAAATAAATAAATATAAATAAATATCATTGGACAATATTCACACCAATCACCTAGTCCCAAATTAGGCACCGAATGCCTGTGTTATGGGTACTAAACAACGGATAAACTTACTTATATATAGATAAACATCCAAGACTTGAAAGCAAACATTCGTATTCATCATACAAACATCTGCCCCGACCGGGGATCGAACCCGGGACCTTAAGCTTCACAGTCAGGTTCTCTAACCGCTGGGCTATCCGGCCGTCATTACCTGGCGGTGTGGCTGGTGGGCGGCTATTATTTCAAATTGGGAACAGGCAGCGTTGTATATGGATTCATTGTAGCAAGTTAATAATTTGCTGTCCAAGTCCCAGTGTAGGTTAGTATTCGTACCGAGCTATATCTAATTTACCTTTTGTTAACATACGACAAGGCAAATGCCGCGCCTACTTTATTGATTAGGTCCGCAGGGCCCTCACACCTCGCCATTGTCCAGTTTTATTATAAATTCGATTTCGCACCTTGTTTACACCTCTCCATTTCTTCCGTGGATGTCGCAAGAGGCGACTAAGGATGGTTAAGTTATACTTTAGGCGGCAGGCTAGCAACTTGTCACTATTATAGCTGCCAACTTAAAACCTAAAAAAGTGCTAAAAGTGGCCACAAGTCGCTGAACTTTAAGCTCCAGAGAAGAAAATTGACAAGAAAATTAATAGTTCAGTAAACGATTTTCCTCTATTTTTACAATGTTTCATGAACTTTTAAAAGTGCAACGATGAGGCTGCTTATACTATAGACCGATAGGTACTTAAAAGATGGTAAACAATCTTGACATATCTTTTTATTGAAATACACAGTCTAAAAATGAAAATCGTTACACTATACAATTCAATTATGAAAGTAAATGATTTTTTCATACCTAAATTGTAAAATGTAAAGATTTTGATTTATAAAGTGTATATTTAAATAAAAAGACACGTCAAGATTGTTTACCATCTTTTAAGTACCTATCGGTCTCTAGTATAGGTACTTCTATAGCCAGTTTAAAATAGTCAAATTGGGTGGTTTACCTGTTTGTAAACTTAGGGGTTTTTGTTACTCAATATTACACAATGTTTTGAAATGATTACGCATTTTTTATTGTCATGGTTCCAGTGCATTTACAACAAGAACAAAAATCTGAATTTTGAATATTGTTGTGGTTGCAATAGTCGCTCCATTTTTAATAAAATTAATTCTCATAGTTAGTTCATTAGCGTCTTAATTGTTGGTTGCTAAAAATAAAAAATAAAACACTTACTTAAAATGGAAATCTTCAAACAAACCGCCATTCTCATAGATAAGAGCTTACTATTAAGTAGGTATCACCATCATTACATTTGCTGAAGCCATACAGTAACTAATTGTCACACTCGACGGAGCATCCATAATGCGGATTTCATACCATCCGTCATTAGTCGCCTCGATAACCTAATGGCGCGGGTTCGTATGCAGGATGAGATCATTCGTTACGCCCGCTGTATCATGGAAGAAATAAGATCTAGACGGGACGAGAATGTTCCAGAAGAAACGGCGAGTTTCATAAGAGGGAACCCTCCTTTATTGTACCTACTGGTATAAAGTTGAAGATCTACCTATGCAACTAGGTACGGACTGTAAGGAAATAAAAGGTTTAGAAGCATTTGAGTAAAATTCGACAAATGTACAATATCCAAGTGTACATTGTCATGCATTGCCATATTTCTCGGTTTCGGCACGGGCTATCCGTTTCCCAAAACATCCGTTCCCAAAACACCCGGTCCAAAATATCAGTTTCTTCAAATGAAAGTATGCCAAAAGATCCGTTTCTCACGACACCACTATGTCGAAACACCCGGTGTTCATATCAACCAGATGCCAAAAGATACGTCTCTCATGACACCCGTAATCCCAAAATATCCGTTTCTCATGACATCACGATGTCGAAATACCCGGTATTCATATCAACCAGATTAGATGCCAAAAGATTAGTCGCTCGTGACTCATGACACCTGTAATTCTGAAAGGCAAATAATATACCTGGCCACAGTTTTTCTTTTTGGCCGCATACTCAAACTTCTAATTTAATAATTAAGCATCGGGAAAATGATATAGCCTCTAAAAAAACTATTTCATCTTTTTTATAACGCCCACTAAAAATGTCAAGACGCTTTGTCAAGTCATGACCAACAATTATGGTTAGTTGTCCTTCTGATTTATACATTGCCACCAAATTTACTAACTCGGCCACGAAATTTGTAACTCATAATCATTTTACATTTTACAGCTTCAAATCAAGCTTTTCAAAAATTATGTTTTGAGAACGGGTGTTTTGGGAAACGGATTATTTAGGAAACTGTAGTAAAGGGAACGGTCATTTTGGGAATAGGTGTTTTTGGGAAACGGATATCAAGGTAAAACTTATATTTTGGGAGAAGCATATTTTGGGAAGCACTTATATTGCGAAACGGATTACGAGGGCTGCACTGAAAGTTTCGGGAAACTAATATTTAAATAACATTTTTTATCACGTATTATACCTTTTTACAATCGTCAAAGTTTCCTTATCTTAAAACACTGGCCACATAGAAAAAAAAAACAATGGTTCGGTTTCAATTGTTTTTTGAACTTGATGAGTCGCTGCCCAACATGGAATTGTCACGTGAAAATTTAAGAGCTATGATTTACTACGACTTTAAAAGTGGATTAACACAAAAATAATGTGGAGACCGGATGATTGCTGCTTTTAATAATGAAGCCCCTTCGATGACCACAATATACAGGTGGTTTTCGGAATTTCAACGTGGCCGTGTTTCCCTCATGGACAATGTGCGTGAAGGTCGACCAAAATCGGCAGTCACCCAAGAAAACATCAATGTTGTGCGTCAACTGATTACGGAAGACCGACATGTGACATATCGGGAAATTCAGGAGTCTCTGGGCATTGGAATGAGTCAAATACAAATTATTCTACAGCAAGAGTTAGGCGTGCAAAAATTGTTTTCCCGGTGGATACCTCATCAGTTGTTCGACGAACCGAAAACGACTTGTGTCGATTAGTGCCCCGAAACTTTAAATAAAATCAACAGAAGAAGCTCAAATGCAGTTTTTAGTATTGTATTGGATAATGAGTCATGGATATACGCCTATGAGGCTGAAACTAAAAACCAATTTCGAGTATGGGCCTATGAAGGCGAGATTAAGCCGACAAAAGTGGTTCGCTCTCGCAGCACGGCCAAAAAGATGGTGGCTAGTTTTGTCTCCAAATCGGGTCACGTGGCTACAATTCCTCTTGATGACCGTAGAACAGTCAATGCCGATTGGTATGCAACCATTTGTTTGCTGAGTGTGTGTGGTGAACTGAGAAAAAAAAACCTCAATCGTCGCATCATCCTTCACCATGACAATGTCAGCTCCCATACGGCTCGGTTAACAAAGGACTATCTAGACGGTGAAAAATTCGAATTACTGAACCATCCTCCATACAACCCTGACTTAAGCCCCAATGACTCTTTCACATTCCCCAAAATCAAAGATAAGTTACGTGGTAAGCAGTTTCAGGCGCCAGAAGATGCCGTGGAGGCGTACAAAACGGCCATTTTGTCGACCCCACCTTCAGCGTTCAATGAGTGCTTCAAAAACTGGTTTGAACGTATGTAAAAGTACATTTAATATAAGGGGGAATACTTTCAAAAGCAATAAAATTACTTTTGATCATTTTAACTGGATATTTTTTTCTATTCCCGAAACTTTCAGTTTGACCCTCGTATTTGGGAAAAGGTGGTGATGAGAACGGGTGTTTTGGGAGCGGATGTTTTGGGAAACGGATAGCCCGTGCCGAAACCTATTTCTCTACTGTCCATAGACATTTAAATCAATAGTTTTTGATTCGATTTCATCTGTTGCTGCATTGGGGAAATTTGTATTTATTTACTAATTGTAAAAAAATATTTCTGTTTGCACATTTCGTTCCTTTGTGTACCCACACAGCTTATGGTACGATTACTATCGGTATATTGTTTAGGTACATACTTCAAAAAAATTTAAACCCAGCACAGCGTCCCTACAAGAACATCGTTCATAAGCCAACGCCAAGTCATAGTGCGAAGTATAACATTGCAACTCCTCTATGTCGGTGAGTGATCTCACTTGAGAGCATAGTAATTAATCCTTTCGTTTATAAATTATACGACGCTATCCGTCGATCTCTAATTGAGGGAATTGCTGCAATAACCAACGTCTTTGGAGGCAATGAATTGAGTAATTAGAAGCATGGCAATTTTGAGTCACAAATAACAGGGTGCAATGAGAGATAATTTGTTATTTTGATTGGATGTGTCTTAGAGCTAAAGATAAAGTAGTTAAAGCAAAACATTTAGTTTAAAATTGGATAATTCGCGTGTGGGACGGCGAACCGATAAATAACATTCATGCTAAAAGTGCTCTTAATTTTTAACATCAATTTGTATCAATTTTGCTTTTTTTTGTGGAAATCTATGCTGCCAGTCTCAATTGTAACTAAAGTGGAGTGCAAAATGTTGCTCATGGCAGATTATCTTGTTCCATTGTTAGCCTCTCTGTAGATACAACAGTTTTAAGTAATTTTGTTGGTTAACCTGGAATAGCAAAGTTTCATATATGTAGGTACAGTTATACAGTAATCGACTGGCATGTCGAGAATCACTCGTATTCTCCGAGTTTTGCCGATGGTAAAACATGACTCAGATGTGTAAGTGGAATTTTAACGTTCTATCAATCTACAATAAACATGCGCTTCACTTTTTCAGCTCTCTTTTTAAAAAGACCTTTGTATTTTTATTGTAACATTATAAAACAGCTATTTATCCAATTTTAATTCCAATGTTCAAGTTGTTTAGCCCAAAAACCTACTCTGGCCGATGCATCGCGTAGAATGTTTTACAATTAACCGTTGATATCGAATAAAAAAGCCGTAAAACCAGCATGGGACACAGATAATCACCCAGCGTTAACTTTAATTACAATTACCAAGCCTATGTACGGAAACAACAGAATACCACTTCGAATTCCTAATTACACCATCAATCGACCGGGGAAGCTTGGTCTATCTAATTCAAAAAAATATTTGGTCACAAGAGGTCTTTAAATTCTGGGCGCTGGCTCACAGGCGTAACATAAAGGCTGCCGCTTTGTTAAAACAAATGAAAAATGCAAATGCGAATTGTAAGAAATAATGAATCATTAAAGTCGGTAAGGCTTGTCCTAAATAATGACATCAATTCAAAGACAGTTTTGCTGTAATTATGCAGAACATTGCAGTGTAGAGGGTAAGTAGGCAAAACAAATTCTTAGGTGCAAGTTTCTATGCCAGCAGAATTTTCTACGAGCCTAAACTTGATTTTTACCAAAAATTGCTGAAATGCCTACAAATCAAAATTATCATTTTGCAAGGTTCGATTTTAATGTGTAGGTAAGTTTAAACATTTCAATTGAATTTCGTTTTTAATGCATAAAATATAAATATCAGGCTTATTTACTCGTTTATAACCCAAAGACTAAGAAACGTCACAAACATATCAAACCGCACTTGATACGCGCACTAAAATAAAATCTGGAAACACCTTTATTTCCGTCCAACGGAGAACGGAAAGCGACTATTATAAAGATATAAAAACAAAACGAGACTAACATAATAGACAGGTGTACGATAGCAAAACACACTCGTTTTCTTGCACCTTGATGGGAAAATGAGCTATAAGTATGCATATTGCGAATTAAATACGGGTTTTATATCCCACAGGATATTGTATCTTGTTAGGAGTTTTATGTTAGCCGTGTTAGGGCCTGCTTCGCCTCCGACGAACGAATTTATCTAACAAATTAATGTGATGCCGTCTCGTTTAGTCCAGGTGGACAAAGAGAGATGGCATTTATTTTGTGTATTACTGTTTGACAGTTGCCAAAACAAGTCTCTCGCAGTCGTGTCGCGGGCGAGACACTGTTCCTGACGCTGTCCAATCAGAGACGTCAACTGCGTTAAAACTAGAAGGCAGTTGCAGTCGCACATTTCTGAATTTGAATTCTCATGCAATCATATCGCAGTTCGCAATAGCCTTCTCAGCAGCTTGATACGACGATATAACTTTTCACAAACAAGTTATAAGTTTATTGCATTTAATTAGCGAAGTATTTGCGTTAGGAACTGGTATTGAGATTTAATAGGTAAATTTCAAGACGGATATTAGTTTTTTTACTACATAACCAGCTGTTTGCCTGCAGCTTCGCCTGTGTAGAGCTCGGATTATCATTTCTAATGTATATTCACAACATTAGAAATATAATATTTGATGCATAATGCATAAGCATTATCACGCCCTATTCCCTACGGGGTAGGCAGAGACAAAAATATCTTACTGCCATTATAACTAATTTAATCCAATTATTGCTTTAATATCTCCTAAACCTAGCAAGGCCAATTTAACCAACAAAGAATAAGATAAGTCATTTTAACCCGTTTCTTTCATATGAAACGTTTCATTTACCTAATTAAAAAATGGACCCACAATCCACATTATTATTACAAAAGAGTAGAATTGAAGAAAGACTCCAACTTACCAATATCTTTAACAATTGACTAAGGATTGTTCCAGGAAACAAATCGGTTACACAACTAACAACTACATTTAGTACATTTTTGTAACTCTATTTCTCCTTTGGTTACACTTATCACCGCCGCAACTGATATCTAGTTACAAATTTTATATGAAACTCGTCCATCACACGTAAAGTCGTACCCAAGTTGCGTTACGCCTTTTTCTCCGAAGCTGCCTATAATAATTTTGATAGCGATTGTTAAATCTTTAGTAAACCTATGAAGGCAGCGAATAAAACCATACTCAGCCGCGAAATCTGTATCCAGCTTCTAATTAACTGTCAAATGTTATGATAAAAATAATTAATTGATGCCGGTGACAATGAAAACAAAAGTAAAACTCAATTGGGGTGTCTTTTTGTAATCTGATACGACCGATAAATTATACAGTTTTATGGCTGCCGCGACTGACGGTTGGAAAAATAAAATGATATTATCGTTTCAAACAGGACAACTTTAATCCTAAGTTATAAATTAATCCTTGCACAACAAGGCGCGAGTGGAATTTGACTATACGTGTAACTGTCTTACTATAGAGACGTCAGAAAATGACAGATGAGTAATCTCGCGCGCGATTCGACTGGTAAGGAAAATTTCATTTAATTAATCAAGTACCTATCAGAAAGATGAGGCTGAGTACATTGTGCAGAATGTTAAAAATTACGGTTGAAATAACACACACGCACACGTAAATACTTACATCACGCCTGAATTGCCAAATGTGGTAGTCCGAGCATACAAAACCACTAAGACCACCTTTTTCTCATTTCGTAGACGCTTTCGCCATGTTTTTTTTTAATTTAAAGGTACTTAGATAAAAGGGGTAAATATTACCCGTATGGGTATGTCGAGTTAAGGATTACGCCTCTCCATTTTTTCCACGGATGTCGTAAGAGGCGACTAAGAAAAACCGGTTAAGGTATGTTTTACCCCTATTTTAAATTATATCCCATCAAACATTGTCTTGGAGAGATCGTTAGGTACTAATAAAATGATCTTATTTGCGCTCATCGATACTTAAAACCCATGTCAAGGCACAAAATACGGGACGGTCGGGTATTTTTCAATAATTAAACTAAATCAACACACTAACGTAACCAGTTTCCTAATTTATTACATATTAGGGACAGACCCGATTTGCATAATCGAGATAACTTGGGCTCACATCGCTACATAAGTGGTTCAAAAACTCCGCATCTAAATAAAAAGTTCCCGAGGAAGGCTAGGTTTTAACAAAAGGTTTCTTCTTTCTTTATATGTACTAAAATATGATGACAAACAATTAACTGCAATATACTCTATTAACAGGCACTTAGTCACCGGCATTGACTTGACAATACCTACCCTAAACCTTGCCAAATTAGATGCCGGGGATTGTACCTAGCAAACAAATTCACAAGTACCCTATGAGTCTCCGTAAATATGATCATGATCACGCTGCACTTGTTTATAAACGAGTTTGCCGATGTAATTCAACACATTTTACTGTTTCAAATCCTTTATGAAAAGAAAAACTAAGTAACTTGCACAGAATATTAAAGAAAACAATGAATAAAAATACAAGCGATCCCAAAGCTAGACAATATTTTGTCATAAGCGTACATTTAGTTCAAATGTCTCCATTTGACCATCTTGGGGAAGTATCTACCGACATCTAGCGGGATAACAATAAAACAAAACACTGCCGCATTTTATTGTGCGTCGTACTAAATCAAGAATGGAAGTAGGGAACTCCGTCGTCTCTTTGATATTCTCTGAGAATATAAAAATTCCAAACAGCCACCTACTTTGCGTTTCGTTTCTTTTTACGGCACAAATTTTGTAGAGGACACGGCAAGTGCATCAGATGTAGGCACCCGCCTCGATTTAAAAATCTTATCTTGATTAATTCTCGGAAACCGGAATGCAGTACTGCTGCAATGCAGAATACGATGTTGCCGTATCGATGCCAAGAACAATAAAATTGAATTAAGTGCATTAAAATAAACAGGTGATTACTGCAAAACGTCAAGAACAAACTGAAATAAATCTAAACACGAACATTGATGTTTCTTGTGTCATTTACTTGGTGACATAGGTAGTGTTTGTGGAATGAAAGGAAAGGACCTGGAAAATCAGAGTCAATCATACAGGTACTTTTCACACCTTACCTATTTCTTATTGTTACCTTGTATCTAGTTGCAAATTTAGCATAAGTTTGCGAGTTCCCATATACCTAAAATGCTTAAAATAATCAAAACATTAATAACGTCTGACTTTGCTCTGAGCAATAAAACCTAAAAGTGTAAAGTCGAATTTCCGATCTAATTTGATTTTATGATGCCGTTAACGCCATCTGTTGCGCGAGAGCAAAATCAACAACGAATTCGAACGTCGGCACGAAATCGAACACAAGCGCCATTTTAATTCAAACAACTCGATACAACTTAACTGAAATCCTTATTACATCGTTAATTAACATAATGTTTGCGCTTCGAATAATTGGAACTATCAAAATAACAATAAATCAACGTCGGCGATAATGACATTAAATACCTCAATACTCAAAAGGTTAATGCACTATCGTGAAAATGATGATGTCATTAGCGAATATAGCATGACGTTCAGGAAAATCGTATAAAATGGTTTGTTTACCTAGGCATTCGATGTTATGTTACGTTACTAGGCGTGAGTTCGTCTGTTGTGTGTCGTGAACTCGAAGTAGCGCAGTCAAGAACGTTCGTTTACACCGAGCGTCACTATTGCGTGTACCGGTGGCCCCATCTATCGGTCAATGTCGACACGACGGTGACGCGGCGGCGGCCGCGAGTGCCGCGATAACGTAACAGATGGCGCTAGTAGTTCGAGCGCTGATAAAACTTCAACGTTAAACAAGGCGAGTCGGAAGTTGTAAATAGAGGGAATATTTACGAGTTTACGACTTCTATTTTGGGAGGTATTTCTGAACTTTTTACTATCTGGGATTATAATGATTTTTTTTGTTTAGATTAAACAAACTAATTTAGGGCATGTCGCGGGCTATTTAAAGCTAGCTAGCCTAGCTAGGATGAGTAATAAAATTAAGTAATAGAATTAATTTATTGCACTGATACCTGTCTGTCTATACGAATATTAGTGTTAAACCTTGGCCGCTACTTACGCATAATATTTTAAGATGTTTTGTGTTTTTGTGCGTTAAATTGCCGCCGTTTATTCTTAGTCACATTCATTTATACCAAATTAAGTTTGTTAAAGAAAAATCCTGATGGACTGATATGAAAAGATAGTAGTAGCAGTAAAATTTTGGACTTAGTAATAATTATGTTGCAATAATTATTATAAAACCTGAAAGTGCCGCCCTCGCGGTTTTTTTTTATTTTCTTCAACAGGCTATAAATTGGAATAATGTTATACTTAATGAAATAAACGGATCTACTCACGTTTTTAATATAGAGATTAGCTCGACATGTTTCGGGCCAATCCGTGACCCATCATCTGGAGCTACGCGACATGGCAGCGGATAGACGCGCACTGCCCGCTCTTTAAAAACGTGAGTAGATCCGTGTATTGATAGTTTTATGGTTTTGGAATAATGTTACCTATTATTTTTATAAAAGAAATATTATCTATGTAATGTTTTAAACTTTCGCGATTCTCACTCATAATTATATGTACGCGGGACTTAATCGCGATTTTATTTATTTACCTTCTCGACGTTTCGGCCGCGTTACAGCGACCGTGGTCACGAGTTGACTGAAGCAGAGCGCGACGTTTGTTTCGCAGCCCGGGTTCTTCGAACTACCCGCACTTGATTTTCATCCGTAACGGCTTCTCGAACTACCCGCGTTTCATCAATATTGTCCACCATTCCACTATTACACCGACACACAACACTAACAATGTCAGACGCTCGCACCGAATGTTCGTCTCTAGGCTGACACTTATTAATAACCGGATTCCATGAAGACGAAAGCTTAAAACCATCCCCTCGGTTAAAATTTTTATACTTTTTAATTTCAACCGCTTCACGAACTATTCGCGAGTAATAATGTCGTTCTGTAGAGAGGATTCGGGGATTATGAAGCTCGATCCAATGGTTTGGTCCTGACTCCAACAAATGTTCAGCTATGGCAGATTTGTTAATTTGGCGATTTTTAACAGCAGTAATATGTTCCTTGACTCTTTCAGCTATAGTACGTTTCGTCTGTCCAATATAGGAACTACCACAACTGCAATCAACCTTATAAACACCCGGTGTTTGGTAGGGAACAACATCCTTCGCCGTACGCATATACCTCGCGACTTTAGACAGGGGCGTGTACACAACTTTAATGGAAAACTTCCGTAAAAGGTCCCCAATTTTGTCCGTCACTCCTTTCACATAAGGCATATACGCAGGCTGTCTAGCTACATCAGGACGCTTCCCCCCACTCTTTCTTCTAGGCTGCCATTTGTTCACCATATATCCGTTGCGTTTTAGAACCTCCTGAACATGCTTCAACTCATCTTCCAAAAATTCAGGGTCACAAAGATCATACGCTCTGTTCTGTAAAGATGCTACAACGGACTGTAGATGTCTGGGATGGTGATGAGACATCGCATTCAGATATCTGTCTGTGTGTGTCGGCTTCCTATACACAGTGTGCGTCAAGGAACCATCCGCTCTCGCCATCACCTTGACATCAAGGAAAGCTAGTGTGTGATCCACCTCTACTTCACTTGTGAACTGAATCTTCTCATGGATGGAGTTTAGGTATGCCAGAAACTGCTCAACTTCAGGTTTCCCACCTTTCATAACGCAGAAGACATCATCGACGTACCTTTTCCACAATTTAACATTCCAACATTGCAGATCTATAGACGCCTCAAAATGCTCCATCCATATATTGGCCAATACTAAAAAAGAAGGTAAATAAATAAAATCGCGATTAAGTCCCGCGTACATATAAATATTATCTAGTTTTGGAAATAGGCTTTATTATTTTTTTCATGCCCCGCTGCTGCTACAATAATGTACATAAGTTTATCAATACAATAAAATATTTGTAGTACCTAGAAAAACAATACATATAGATAGACAATATTTGAAAAAAAAACTTTGCTTATAAAGTGTGTATTTTTTTGTGAAATGCTTAATTTATTGATTAGTTCCACAAGTCCAATCATTTTGTTACTGGCAACGACACTCCCGTTAAGCACATTACATGACATGCGTACGTGCCCGAAGTGTAACGACCCTGTATTGTTGCCAGCTTCAAATTAGCAGCATTTGAAAGTGATCTCATTGGCCGGGCCATTACTCATCGGCTGTCGGAGTGGCATAGCTCAACCTATTATTGGAGCAAATGACACAAGAGCAACAAATTAGGAAACTGTGCCTTAATGATATGGAATAAGTTGAATAATAGAAAAGGGGCTAAGTATATCCGAATATGGTCAATGATCAATGATAAACTGTTTAGAAAGCTCCGTGATATTAGATTTGTTCTTCAGATGATTCAATTGTACATTATTTATCTATACTTTTTCAATCTTTACAAACACAACATAAAGTCTTGGAGAACCTAGAAACTACAGCTTGGTTCGTCATCTTGGTTTTCGAGATATTTTTGACTAACTATGTTCGAAGAATTGGTGCTCCAGTTACACATAATCAAATTAGTTCCAAAAACTTTCACAAAATGGATCATGTCTCCAAATTCGAAAACTAAACTAGTCTGGCAACCCTATTCAGCTTCAAAGTGCGCAGTCGCGTCATTATGTCGCCAGTACGTCGCGCCCTCTATCGGCGCGACGGAGCGCGACCAATCTACAATGGACTTGCAATTAGTCGCTTACAGATAATAACGTATTCTACGGCTAATTAGAGTCAGGCTTTGCTGATGCAATGGATGAGGTATGGGCGTTGCGAAATTGCTGAAAAGAGCCATCTGTGAATGAGGTCTTGAACTAGTTAGACGCATTCTAGGCGTTAGCATTAGGATTTGAATGGCAAATAGAAATTGAGAGATTGCGTTTGAAAACCGTAATTTAATCGTAGTACACCAATCTGAAGCAAAAATTATTTTAAGAATTAATAAAAATTAAATTTAGTGCAAACAGTTCACGGTAGTCCTTCGCTTCAAATTTCCCAATCGAATTGAACTAACTAACAACAAATTCCAGCGTAGGTTGGAAGAAAATCTTGTTTACTCTAATTAATATAGGAATTTCGTAGCATCGCACAGTGTTTTTTTGGAGCTCATTTTGGGACAGCCTCATTTTATTGTACAATCACATGCTACAATATATCACAAATATAAGAC
>BHDV01020898.1:338722-357169 GCA_005406045.1 Adoxophyes honmai
TTGTCTTATATTCGTGATATATTGTAGCATGTGATTGTACAATAAAATGAGGCTGTCCCAAAATGAGCTTCAAAAAAACACTGTGCATCGTAATCTTATAAACCGATCTGCAACGTTATTTAACTCAAGAACTGTAACAAAGCTTCCCTTTTACCGCAATTTCTCACAGGCTAATTCATTCAGACAGCGACATCTATTGACTGCAACACGAATAATTAGGTGCATAGAGATTGGAAAGTAATACCGAGATAAGTGTTCTCAGTTGCCCAGATTAAATAAGAGGGCGGGTTGGCGGGTAACCGCAGCTTTCTACCGATTTCACTGCCTGGAACAGTCGTGTACCTTGTTAGGTTGTTAGAACTATGTTTACAGATGTTAACAAATCGTTTAATGTATCTAGGGTTTAATGCGGTGCCGGATATCTTGAGGCCATTAAGCGGGTGTTGGTTACAATGTAAAGAGATAATTTTATTGGTGTTAACTCTAATTATAGTAAAAATAATTGTGTCTAGATTGAAAGTACAAATAACTTTTGAGTAATCGATTATTTTTACCTTTTGAAATTCCAATTATTTATCATCGGAAGTGTATTATGGTAAGTTGTCCATTTACTCTCAGTGAAGCTCTTTATGACTGAACGCCTAACCTAATCGATGAAAATGCAGCAAAGCAAGAGTTCACTACGATATTTTATGGTGATTGATAAAGAAAGTTTAACTCTTACTGGAATTAGTAAGCAGCGCTAACTTAGAACCTTTGTCATCTTGGTATGAGAGTTAAAAATGGTCATAAAAAAACAGGAGACCATAATTTACCGGAATGTTGCTAAGTAGTCCAACTTAGGGTCGTTTTAGAACTTAGGGTAGTCTTATTATAAGTCACCACTTACATGTTCTTTTACATGAAAAGTTAATTAGGTAGCTCACGAGTAAATAGTGGGTTATTCTGGTTTGGTTGAATCGTTCCTTATTATTATAACTTACCTTTATTTATTCTTTTAAACGCTTCCGTACCTAGAGGTCCTTAGTTTCACTAAGACTTAGCGCGACACGAGTAGAAGTTCTTACCTGTAACAAAGAAAGGAAACGTACCTAAGTTTAAAACTTTGATAAATTAATATTGTAAGGCACAAGAACTTATAAATTACAACTTCTGAAGCACAAACTCAGATGAAAGAACTTTTCGTTTGAAAAAGGGAACTCAACTTTGTAGGGGAGACTGACTTATGGTAATGGATCAAATGGGTTTACCCTATAAGACAAACTTGAAATACTAACGGGTAGAACTACCAATTAGACTAATTTCTAATTCCTAACCAAACCATGTATCAATTCACTTCTCTATCTTTTGTCGGGTTAAATCAGAGATGGATCAGCGTATTGTAAAAACAAATTCAAATCCATCGTGCTTCATTACTGATTAACGATAATATTAAAAAAAAAGGAATTAGGATTAAAATCATAATCAAACTATCAAAAACGTATTTATAAAAGAATAAGCCGCAAGAAATCTCAATTTTTTGAAATTACTCGTGGAGTTGTCAATGTTTACGCTTACCACCATCATCTTCTAGGTTACTGTTTAGTTGTTTATAAGACTATACCTTAGCCTAAAATATATCTAGCTCGCGGTAAATGTGACGGTTTAGTCCCACATCAGTCCACAGCATTCGTATTACATTTATGACAACAATGCAATTATAGACATAGAAAATATTAAGCGAATTACCATTTTAAAAACATGGTGGCTGAACAGTCGTCAATAACTCCAATGACGACAATAGGCTAGTTTACAGTAGACAAAGGAAACTGAGAGACGAACGCGACTGGAAACCATGTTTTAAACCACGAGGTGATAAATAAAGTAAAGCGACAGTTTAGACTTCTTTACAGATAGGAACACTAACAAATGATACTGTAGCCTTTGTGCTGTACGGACTCAATGCTTCCCTAGGGGGATTAGAACTAGCTACCTAGATTTAAAATAGTTTTCCAGTCTCCAGTACAGTTGGCATCGAAACGAAACACGTAGGTACTAGAGAAAGAGTATTCCGCATAGAGTTAAATTTACTGTTGTATCCAACAACTATCGCAGAGCTGCTGTTGTACCATCGCGAACCGGGATTGTTGAGCCACTTGCCACTGTTCGCAATTTAGACGTGTAATCAATGACCGATGTGACTGACTAGATGTTAGCTATTGGATTAGTATTACGCGACCAAGTTACAAACGTAGGTAAGTGACTCAACTATCCCGGTTCGCGATGGTACATAGGAAGGGTAAGCAGGATCGGCAGGTTCAATTCAACATGAATATTTTAATCCGAAGAAAACAAAGACAGCGGGTTATTTATATTAAAAATGCCATGCAAAAAGTCAAGATGGTTTGACGGCCGAATAGTCCAGCGGTCAGAGAACCTGACTGTGTTCGATTCCCGGTCGGGGCAGATGTTTGTATGATGAATAAGAATGTTTGCTTTCGAGTCTTGGATGTTTATCTATATATAAGTAAGTTTATCCGTTGTCTAGTACCCATAGCACGGGCAATAATTTGCCTAATTTGGGACTAGGTGATTGGTGTGAAAATTGTCCAGTGATATTTATTTATTATTTATTTAAGATGCATAGAATATACGAATCAATTCTAAAGTCCTTGTTTACGGTTTCTATTGTAAAGCTGACTGTACGTACTGGAAGTGTCAAGCAGAATTGAATATAATAGACCGCAAGCCAACACGTTGCCGGCTTTGATGCTATTGTCTGGGGACGGAGGATACGGCGCTATCCGATGAAAAATACTCGAAAAATCTTCGATATAAGCTGGGTCGCGCCACAATAGAAGCTAGAAGGCGTAGTAAGCGAGACATTTGCTAGAACGTCGATATTAAATTTACTACTTATTGACATGAAAAGTGACATAAGTATCGGTAATTTTGTTATATCTAGTAAGCCATAACATCGTTAGATGTGATACTTATATTAGAAGTGAGTTACCCTACAACGCAGATTGTCATGGCTCCGGAACACCAGGGAGTGGACAGGCATCAGGACCGTGGAGGAGTTGTTCAGACTCGCCATGGACAGGGTCCGATTTAGGGAGCTGACTGCCAACCTTCAGTAGTGAAGTGGCACTATATGAAGAAGAAGAGCCTACAACTAACCGGGTGTTTCTGAAGTGCAAAGCATTTACTGTCCGGCAGTACAATTTTTAAACGGTCTTATTAGACAGCAGCATGGTTAAACACATAAGGCACTTGCATAAACAAACAATGAATGTTTCTTAATCCAAACTCTACTTATGATGTGAATAATCTGTTTGTTTCACTACCCTTGCGTTAAATCATAAGTAGTCTGAACCTTCTGAACGACCTAACCATTTATAACTATATTATTAGGCCGTATTTTGCTACATATAATTTTCTGAAAAACTGTTTTGTTACTTATTGTGATTCTTAATAAAGAGTTTTGTGTTGTATTGTATCTCAATGGCCAGACGTGCCCATTATCACTAATGATCCAAATTGGGTAATTTACCCTATTTTTAACGATCAACATTTTGGCTAATTTTAACAACAATAACCTGTAACAGGCAATTGTGGTTAGACTGTAGGTGGAGGAAATTAGAGGGCTTTACAGAGCTGTGAACAAAGACCGAAGGAAAACACTCTGATTGAACACTGCAGAAGTCAGTGTGGCAAGAAACCGCAAACAAAATGGTCTAGAAATTCTTGGTTTAAGCCAATTATTATACACAAAGACGAATCCAAAGAGTTGCCTCTGAGAAACATATTATGTTTAGGAATTATACAATTGCAAGCGAATTTGCGAGAAATTTAAAATAGTGTAGCGCTCAATGCATATTGCGTTTAGATTTGTAACAAATTAGATAACAATTTTGCATGCCAATGTATGCTGATGTTGTATGTGGTAGTTACCACGTATCCCTGCCAAAAATGGCACTTGTTTGAAAAAATCAAGTGAGAAAATTACTAAGTAGGTACATGATACATGCATGATACATGCATGACACATGATTCAACTCCATTTATTTACCATTATTGGTACGGAATCCGCTATGTGGAAGCCCGATTTATCTTCGTCTATTTTTTACTATTGTGAACTCTGGTTCGACACCTCGTGCTCGTGGTCAGTGAAACACATAGTATTTGGATCATGTAATATTGATGAGCAGTTTATGTTGCGTACAATGCTTAGTAAATGTTTAACGTGTTAGAATTAGTGGTTTTGAAAGCATAGGTATAACTCGTGATCGGCGGTTGGTGTTTGATAATGGTGTCAGATGTCTTGTTATAAAGAAAAATGCCAGTTGTAAAAATGCGCTGTAAGTAGGTTACGCATGCGCGGGTACTAAGCACATCGTTACTTAACATCCAACGTACAATACGAAAGGAAAGTAGAATTTAAGAGTTGTTTTACTTATCAAGGTAAGTGGGGTAGCTTGGATAACTTAATAGGGATTGCGATGGGGTTAAAAGTACATCATACTATTTAGTCTATCAGTTACATTGTTGAAAAGCAAGGGACTCCTAGGTTTTTTTTTTTAATTTATGAAACTTCCGGAGTGGGGGCTCGTGACGTCACTCCTTGGTAAAAATGTACGCAATAGAATTATATTTCGTAAATTCTAAGCATTGCTCATTCTCGTAATTTTCTGTTTGACAAACTAAAGAAAATATTTATCGTTATCAATGTTTTTTTAATAATCTAGATGTCGGACTGAAGAGTTTTAAGTCATCTTGCTAATTCCTTGAACAAACTAATCACATAACGTGGTACTTAACAAAAAATATTATGATTGTAAGACGCAGGGAGTGAAATTATTCGCAAAATATTCATTTATTCATTGTATAAAATTTCATCACGATTCGAGCAAAACTTCAAGTAACGTCTACAATCTACATCCCAGAAAGTAGATGCTAACTCTCGAGGAAAATATTTATGCATTTAAATTTAAATTTATGTAAGAAACTTCTTTACCTGGAAACATGCAAAATTAAAAATAAAATCCGTATCATCAAAGATCTTGATTGGTAGCAGACTTCAATTGATGTACCTATCATCCTATCAACTAGTTATAAAAGAAATACTTGACTTCAAATTGTTACTTTAATTCCACGATCGTTACAGTTCGATTACATCAGTCTCTGCCATTTAAACTGTTGAACAGACTGTAAAAAGAAAACAACGTAACGAACACTTACACCATTTTCCATCTAACAGTCTCCTCAACAGTGTAAATGCCATCGATTCCCCTTTCGTATGTTCTGGTGCCAAACAAAAACGAAAATAAGTCGGTATAGGTAAATATTATCGGATGCATCGGTTCTCGAGCGTTCGGCTGCAAGCGGGCGAGCGCCCTTGAATACGGATGAGGCATGTGTTATGCATGCTGCAATCGCCCTGGCTCTCTCCAGTCCTACGTTACATATCGGTGGATAATGAGGTACTGTGTTATGGGTGCATATTTTTATTATTTCGTACAATATCCTCTGTAGTGTGGTGTCGGATTAGAATAATGTCTCTCCATTTTTTACGCGGATGTCGTAAGACGCGACTGAGGAAATAGGTTTAGGTATGCTTTATGCGACAGGTTAGCAACAAGTCAATATTATGCTTCTTCCATCTGTTTTTAAATCTGACTGATTTATTTAACATGTTTGTTTATCATCTACTAAGCGTACTAACAACTGAAATCGATTCCGAGATCGTTCAATGGGTATACGTCAATGATTACGTCAGCAAATGTTGCAGAATAAACAATTAAAGAAAAATAGAGCGTATAAAAATAAGTTCTACATACTTACCTACATAGGTACACACTTCACGACCGTATTCAAGTGTAAGCAGAGATTCGAAACGCTACATTAACAAAATCACGATTATTTCACGCTTCATAGCCATTTATTGCATTTTCTTTTTCCGAGTTAGAGATAACAGGTACAATAGTAACAGGTTGTCTTAAAAAAGTCTAACCCTATCCTCAAAATTATATTTACTTACCAAAAATACACCAGATTGGAAAATGCAGGCATTAAAGAGAAATACTACGGTAAGAAGTAAAACTGACCTTCATTCTAAAGAAATCAATCTTACATCGCTTCGGTGAACTCTGTTGGCGCTGTAGATACGAGTATTTACGTGTGAGGAAATACGTGCAGGAAATGACGGTGCAACCGAAGGAAATGAAAGAAGATGAAATATGTAACCAGACAAAAGCAGTATGTGTCTGACGTACAAATATAATATATCTTTCTAAATAAGGATTAAGACCTAAACACTGATTTTAAAACTAGTAGCAGCTATGATTTGTATGATTTTTTAAGGCTTAAAATTGATCTTAAAGGTAATGCGGTAGCCTGGAGCTTCAAGAAAGTGTTCAGAAAGTATCAAGAAAGTGTTTTTTTTATGTGCTGAAAATAATAGAACACAGATAGATTGTGATTAAGAAATCCAGTGTCTACTAGCCAACCCTTTGTTGGTGTCTGTTTTTGTACACACCTACTTATGAGTATTTATAATTCAATGTTAAATATCCTACAGGTAAGTACAAAAGCATGAAATTTTAAAAATATTATTTTTGAAATGAAACATCAAAGAACTGCAAACTCTTAGAATAATATTTTATTAATATCACACTGTCTTGAATTGTGACGGCTCTGGCTGCATTTCTCTTTTATTATTTAAAAGAATTCATCCGACAATTGTGTTAATTTACAGTGATGTTTTTCTACACATGAAATGTTTGTTCAAACCAGCGAGCTTTGAATTTAATTTTACGGTTGAAACAATCGTAAATTATACTTTAAAATTATTTTTCGTCTTTAAAAAAGGAGAAGGAGTTAGACTGTACGTTTTTTGTATTTCCTCTCTGTCATATTGTGTATGAAACTATCGCCCTGAAATAAAATTAACCAAATTTTAAATGATATCGCTCAAAAATTCCAAAAGAGTGCGAGTCTGGGGTTCGAACCCATGACCCTCTGCATGAGAGGCCACAGGTCAAACCGCTAGGCTTCAGGGTCCAACAGATCAACAGATCAAATGGAAGTAAAACCCAGTAATTGACATTTATATTTATATTTATATTTATAAGGACAGTTATACGCAGTATCTATGGAACAGCGAACTCGGGAACACATGAACAAACCGGTTTGATTATAAAATCGGTTATATTAGCTAATGAGTGATTACGTTTAGTCTCGTCTCTACGCATTGCCATGGCAACGGCATCGCTTGGAGACAGCCCAATAGTCATTTTTACACGTGCCATTTGTTAAATTACAATGGGTAAGTTTTTACATACTTATTTAGTAGGCATTTGAGACTGAAACTCAGCAACGGCAGAAAAAAAATGAGTAACGCTTTTGAAAGGAGATGATAATTTGTTATTACTAGTATTTTTCTGTGTGGTGTCGGGTTTGAATAACACCTCCATTTTTTCAGTGGATGTCGCAAGAGGCTACTAAGGAAATTTATTAAGATCTATTTTAGGCGACAGGTTAGCAACCTGTCACTATAAAAATATGCTGTAAGTGGCTACGAAGCGTTAAATGGTGTCGAATTCGTATTTCTAGCGTTCGTATGCTCAGCCAACTCCATTTGGGAATACACGCGTGATGTACCTATTTATTGATATAAGTATGGTATTGTCGTTTTTCCCTAATGTAAAGGTCAGAGTACGTTGAACTTTGCCATCTCCCTGCCGATATCTAGTTTCCTGTATTCGCTAATGGGATAGGCAGAGTACACACGTGACAATTTCACTTACATGATAATTTTGGGTTTAGATACGTGGGGCATACTGAAAGTTTCTGGAACTGGCCACTTACAATTAAAAATTTTAAAAAGCAACTATGGTATTCGAAAATGGAACTCTCTGGGAGTGTGTTACTTTTTAGTTTACGAGATTGTCATTTGTTTTTTAGTTTTGGTGGGCTTTAAAGTATCGTGTTTCGCTAATAAAATGAATTTAACTCGTGAACATTTTCGCTCAATGATTTTTTACGATTTTCGTTGTGGTTTAAGTCAGCAAGAGAGTTGCCAGAGACTTCAATTGGCGTTTGGTGATGAAGCCCCATGCCGTAGCTCTGTGTATTCGTAGTTTGGAGAATTTAGACGTGGACGAGATCATCTCCAGGACGATGTACGTGAAGGTCGGCCGGCGACTGCGGTTACAGAGTCTAGCATTGATACCGCACGACAACTGATTGAAGCTGACAAAAAAATTACTTGTCAGCAAATTCGTACTTTATTAGGCATTGGAATGAGCCAAGTGCAAAACATTTTGCATGTACAATTGAAAGTCCGGAAGCTTTGCACTCGTTGGATACCGCTTGATTTAACGGAAGACCAGAAACGACTGCGAGTCGATTGGTGCCGTAAAATGATAAAAAAAATTGATGGAGGACAGTCATTGGGCGTCTATAATATCGTGACAGGTGACGAAACCTAGGCGTACTATTTCGAACCGGAAAGAAAAAGCCAGTCGGCAGAATAGGTCTTTCCTTTTGAAGACTTGCCGACGAAAGTTAAGAAAACTCGGAGCACTGGCAAGAAAATGGTTGCTTCTGTTTTCGGCAAAACTAGCCATTGCGTTACAGTGCCGCTTGAAAACCAAAGGATAGTGACTGCAGATTGGTACGTAAACAATTTTTTGCCCAGAGTGTTCGAAAAAGTTCGTGAAAAACGTCCTCGAAGTAATGTCATCCTTCACCACGACAACGCGTCCGCTCATTCCGCTAAGGTAACGAAAGCATATTTCAAGGCCTTAAACGTAAAACTAATGATATACCCGCCCTACAGCCCGGACCTGGCACCTTGCGATTTCTTTTTATAACCAAAAATAAAAGATAAACTAAGAGGTTTAAGATTTACAAGCCCGGAAGCGGCGGTGAATGCGTTTGATGAAGCTGTTGAAGAGGTCCCTACTGAAGACTGGACCCACTGCTTCATCCAAAGGTTCCAACGGATGCAAAAATGTGTAAATAGTGAGGGCATATACTTCGAAATACAATAAATTAATCAAAAGTGTAATATCTGTTTTAATTTTTTTTTAATCCATAAACTTTCAGTATGGCCTAAGTATAAGAGGGATATAGTGATAGGATGCTAAACACGACTCGCATCTTACGACAAACTAAGCTTACAGTACTAAGGAACCAAAACACCTACCACGTTATAATTTTGCTCATGGATAGACATTTGGAACAACAACAAACTATACAACAATTTGTCTGGAATAACATAACTAGTTACATAAAACAGATCTGAATATCTTATATTTTGGGATTACAGAGTTACAAGTACCAGTCAGTAAAGAATGCTAACTGCCAGCAACACCGCGGTATCTTAGTATCACTTCTCAACAACTTCTCAACTTCTCATCATCTTTCATCAACTTATCAGCATCACGTCAAGCAGATGCTGCGCCCTGGAGGTGGGCAATTGCCCGACTACTTTAAGTACGTCCTATACTCCATTTCGTTTAAGATTACACTTTTAACTGTCAAAATTTCCATTTTCTCTGAAACCCAAAGGTGAAACTGGAAATCATTGTTGCAATACCTCTTACTCTGTGTTGTAATGTTCTCATTACAAACGGTATCACCTTTTGCAGTGACGCCTTGGGCATACTCATAGTAATGTGAAGATTTGACCGTTAAAAATCTAGAGGTTGATACATGAAGCGGAGTACAGGAAGAAGAGAGGTGCCACTCTAAACCCAAGACCACAATGACCAATCAAGAAACCCCAATCCAAATGCAGAAGATGGTACACATAGGTAAACAGCTGCCGGCCGTACCACGCATGTCTGGTACAGGCTCCCGGCCGACAACTGGGTCACCGGGGCACGGGCCGACACGCTTGCGGCGGTCACGACCTGCCCCACGTCCTATTTAGGGCACGGCTGAAATTCGGGACCGATTCAGCCGTTTATGTCACGTGGATGTCCCATTGTGAAACACGGACAGCACTTGAAAATAATTACTCTGGGTGGGAAATTTAAACGGGTCGAGTATAACACCTCTCTATTCTTTCTTTCCCGTGTGGTGTCGGGTTTAGAATAAAACCTCTCCATTTCTTCCGTGGATGTCGTAAGAGGCGACTGAGGATATAGGTTAAGGTTTTTTCTTGTAGCGTTTTGTTTGCTTTGCCTACCCCGTTTGGGAATACAGGCGTAATGTTATGTATGTATTCTTTCTGCGAATGTCGTAAAAGACGACTGGCTAGGAACCTGTCATATAATAGTGACAGTGATCTTATTCAACGGAGTCATGGAAAACAGCTAGTAGTGTAAATATTTAAGCGGCTAAAAATTAATCACTTCCTGTCTCATTATTATTATCTTCCTTCAAAGTAAACTAACACTATTTGAAGAGTTCACGGACCGTGGCTCCTTTGGAGCCGTTTTATTCGAGTTTACAATTGCTCACGATGCTTACAAATGTTTTACACAGTGTACACAAAGAGACACCTAATTTCATGCGCGGATGCTCGTAAACAATGCAATGTAATGATTGCTTTACGTATCGAACGTATGTGAGCAATGAGCATGGACAGGATACTGGTTCGTTTAGGTATAGTTTTTTTTTTACACTAAAAGGACATTTCACGCGTTGCTTCATTTCAAGATTTACTTTAAGTGCTACTAAATCGAAAATTATAATTGAATCCGTACCAATATATAAATGTGAAAGTGTGTTTGTTTGTTTGTTTGTCCGTCTTTCACGGCTAAACGGAGCGATGGATTGACGTGATTTTTTAGGTAGAGATAGTTTAGGGCATGGAGAGTGACATAGGCTACTTTTTATCCCGAAAAAATTGATGTTCCCGAGGGAAAACAAAAATATAGTTTGCTTGATAGATGATAGATCGATGGCGCTGTGTGTCGTTTGAAACGAGAAGTTTTCTTATAGTTGTGCTTTATACCGCAATATAACCGAGTTCCACGCGGGCGAAGCCGCGGGCGGAAAGCTAGTACCTGTATAATTTTTAGGTTCCAAATTACCCAAAAAAAACAGTCATTGTTTTCTCGTTTTGGGTGTGTATAGCAAGATAGATTTTTCAAATGTAACTCCTGAATATCGATTTGCTCAATCAGCTAATCTGGTTTATCTGGTGCCAACAGACCAGGTTTGGTCATATTCTGAATTGTCTATGGAATCAGTGAAATGAAACATCATTTCGTAATCGGCTAACCGGCTAACCGGCTAACGGTAACCATGAAGCAATTCAGTGCGTTAAGTTCCTAACCAAAATGTGTCGTACTTAGCAGTGGAACTATATATTACTAGGGTGGATAATGGCAATCAATTCAGGATGTAGGATTATTCGCTACGGAATAAAGGCTTTAGCCATTTCTGAATACTCATTTTATTTAATAGTGTCACGATTGTTGGCAGTTCAAGAAAAGGCAATGGCGTCATTGTGCCGGCCTAACAGAGACAGAGACCACGAAGACCTTTCTTTGGGATTAAATTTAATATTTCTCGTAGAAATTTACAGATCAATTTCAAAGATTAAAACTCTCTTAAGATGATTTAAATTCTACTGCACAAGTTTCCATTACTTAAAATTTTCCGGTTAGATAAAAATTACGAGAGAATTACTTATATACTTAGTACACCGTAAATCTGAATTGCTACAGTAAAAGCCTTTAACGCATTCTATTAACCGAACAATGGGTCTACACTGCCGGTTTCCAATTGCCCAGGCAATTTCGTGCACGATGTCCGGTAATTGCTAGCACGCGTGCTATTTTCTCACTTATGCATCTCTTTTACACTAAACTAGTTAAACAAGGACGCGAAATAGCGAATCGTGGCAATTCGTAGGTAAATTACTAGCCCTTATTCGGCCAGTTTAAGGTACACTTGCGATCTTTATTCACGACCTGGTCAAGGAAAACTTAGTATCGTTAAGCTGTGGTATCTGTCCTTCCCTAATTGCTCACGAGAGATAAAGACGGAAAGAGTAAATCACGACCGTTTTCTGAGCCCACCCGAAAAACCCGAGCAAAAATTCGACTTCCGTTGTTCGTGGAGAAATAAATTACCAACAGAATGCGTGTTCGTTTCCATTTAAAAATAAAGTAATGCGGAGATTTTTAAATGGATGTGTTGATTTTTTGCATTCACTTCATACCTAATTTAAATGTTGTTGGGTTATAAAACTTATAAAGAATTTCCATTATAGTGGATTTTCCGTTTATGCTTCTCGCACATTTCCGTTGCAGCGTTTTCTTATCAGCTTTACAGCATTCTACATTGTGACTTCAAACTCATTGTCAATACATTCGAACTGAGATTTAACATTTAGAAATGCCAGCTATCCTAGTACGCAGTCAGGATTACGTATTTACAAGGTATCTTTCGCCTGTCTATCATTTTTGTAGAATATATCATTACTCCAATATTATGGACACCATTCGGTTCACTTGGAGTTTATACCTCACGCCTACCCGCCACTTAAGCAAGTGATTATTCAAGAGCATTAAAACTAAAATTGTGTACAAATCCTCGTACAACAAAAAAGGCTGCGATTATATTAGCATAAATTATATAGTTTCAATGAACTTTGCTGTTATCTCCAACGATTAAAGTTTAGTCGAATACTTTAGGATTATAACACTTACGCACGCCCACTCTGTTACACATTACTGTGTTATTTGTAGCGTGAAGTATTTTTAAATTTGAATCTTTTGCTGTCGGACTTTGTAAAATACAATACCTACAGTTCCCACGGCTTCTGTACCTTATGTGTGGCATTTTGTACAGCATTCGTCATCATGTCATTCATGGCTTAGCTTTATCGCAATTGAATCTTACGAGTATAAATAGTAAGGCCTCCCTCTTCTTCATTTCCTCGCGACTCTACGACCCATCTCATCCTGTTTTAAGCCTCCCACTGTCGAATATCGTCCACGTAGCGTTGTAGTACCTTTGTCATAGCAAAAAGGTGCAAAAGGCTACTGAGTTGTAGTTAAAATGGATGGGCAAAGCAATTAGTTGAATGGAAGCCCAGAGCGAAACTCAGATTTTCTTTGATTGCCTTGCGTCTACTGTTCATCTGCGTCCGGTAAACTTTCACACCTCGTCATTGCACTCGGTACGAGTTTAGTTTGTCATGTAAGAGAGGAATAGGTTGAACAGACCAGTAAAGGAAGTCGAGGCCCAGAGGCGTGGGCCTCCTAACTACAATTATATCCTTCCTCAAGTCTGGTGTACACGCGAAAAACAATACTCTTCCTTGGCAGTCGGGTAAAAATACTACAGTAAGTTCCTAGCTTATTGATGCCGTATATTATACCCATCACGTCAATACTGAGACTTTTACGATGCCTTAAAGAGAAATGCCACATCCTACTATCAGAGTTGTTGGACTCAATAAATATCGGAAACTGCTTTCCCTTCCTTGCTTTAATAGTCTGCTAGTGCAAAACCACATGCAGCGACTCTCATTTGTTTCTAACAGATGCATTGAATAGAGTCACATCTGAACATGTGACATTTTCCCCGCAATGTACGGCTGGCAACCGTTTATGTCGTGCTTTCTCACGCAAAGAAGAATCGGATTCTCATAGTTGTCAGCTACGAAAATGTTGCTCATTTCGAAGCAAACTTAAGTAAATAAGATACAATGGACTATAGAACCAAATGCTGAACAAGAAAAAACAATACAATTTGGAATACAGAAATTAAGGCGTCGATCGCTCAATTAAAAGGAAGCAGGTTATCAAAACAGTCATGTCATCATATTATACTGTTGCGTAATACTTTCAACTTCAACATAAAATTTCCCAGTTAAACAATTTACAAAAAAAGCTGTTTATACGCCAAACTCTGTCGAACTTCGCGATTACATCATCACCGTAACTGAGGAGTTCAAATATTTTGCAGGGATCGGGAGTTAATTTTATTTCAGGAAACGTTGTTTATTACAATTACGGTAGGTACTACGCGCCGGGAACGAATTAGGGTAAACTTTAGACATGTTTTGGAGAAAAATTTCGAAGGTTCTTTGACGAGTTTTGAAATATCTAGAGAAAAGTATTCTTAAATTTCAGAGTCGGCGAATTCTCTGGAATCTTTGGTAAAAACTATAGCAGCGAAACATGACAGCTATAAACGATTCGTTTAGTTATAATTATTCTGAAGTCTACATTAAAAAGGCTTTTAAGACTATACATTATTTTCTAGATTCTGTGTTTTTTTACTGTCTGCTCGTATTTTGAAAAGTGTAGTAGACAAGCACATAACTTGACAAATAATATGTAGAAAAATCATTTGATTTGCTTCAATACATTATTAAGTGGTATTCAGTTTTTGGCACTTTAAACCATGGTAAGCCGAAAAATTCTGAAACCGAGACCACAGATCGATAACCACAGCACAGGATGACCCCCAACGAGATGGACAGTAGACCTGAATAAAGCCTTAAGTCTATGGTGAATCCAGGTTGTTTCCAACTCAAGTAATTAGTCTATGGATAGGCTTATGTTCAACAGTTGACAACAGCTGATACGACAGATTAAAGCACAAGTAGATAATAATAGCTCGAATTGTGTCACATGAAACTGTCATTAGTAACGGGTTCGTGGGACTTCGACACGGAAGAATCACAGCCTTGGCGGCAATTTCACAAACACCATTGTACATTAACTTGCACATATCCTATCATTTGTGGCCCTGATCCCGTAGCCAATACGCGTGTTACCTTTGAACAATAATGCACGGTTGGTACGAGTATCAATGACAAAGTATGTATTGCGTGAGCAAATACAGTAACTTTGCCCACCCGTGGTCTCCCATTACAACACTACGGCTAATGTCACTGGATTTCAAAGTTATGGATATAGTTTTCATTCTTCATAACTTTTTTAAAAATAGAATGAAATCAGTTCTGTCAATTGCACTGATCTCACTGCATTCTCGAATGCAGCGTTGTGCAACACAGAGCTGTAAGGTTGTCTTTGGCTTGGCTGGTCTAATTGTCACTTGCCGCCGCACCGATTCACTGAACAGCGACAAGTGTTGTTGTTCAGTTCACTTCATTCAATGGAGCCATTCATTCATTCTTTTCAAATTGAATTGATTGCAGCGCAATGCACGTAAAGTGGATATAGCATCTGGTCATTTTTTCACGTACTTATCCATTGAAAATGTTTTACTTTAATAATTAGGTTAACTAAAACTGTGTCTTCTGTATGGCAATTTTTGTGCATGTCTGAGAAGGATTCTTCCCTATTTTTCACTTTTTTTCGACGACAAATCACTGAAGAGGCTAGTTCGGTGTTCCGACGTAAAACATCGTAACTGTTTAGTTTCTTAAGGAGTTACGTCCTTTTAAGCAAGCAAGGCGGAGTTTAGGCTGAGATATATAGGAGAGATTGCGCCACTCAGAGTTCACACGGGTTCAGGCAGCCGATAGAGCCGGCCTTGGCCTCAGTACCCGGCCACTATAAACAATGGTGATTACGAAATCATCGATGTAACCAACCAACAATGATCTGGAGTTCAACGCGAGCCAACATTCTTAGAAAAATCGAAGCCACTACCACAAAATTAACCAATACGTGTCATTGCTGGGCACATAACTCATCTGAGTATGAGAGGACTATGTTACGGTTATTACGCGGGCCCTTGGGACTTGAAAAAAGTTAATACAAAATCAGAAAGTTTTATGTTACAATAGTTTGCAGTATAAAACCTTTATGAGGTTTGAAATAAATTGAGAATCAAGAAATATTGTAAAAAAAAAACAAAACACCGCGCCGCTGCCATCCAATAGTTGTAAAATTTAAGGACTTTAAAAAAGTGTTTTAGTACGTTTGAATCTACAACACAGCGTCATAAAATAATTGTACAAAATGTCCTTTAACCTTTCATCTGCATTTGTTAAGGATTATGCGCCAAATTTTTTTTTTTATTCTAATAACTAACGGAGCCTGAGTATAGCTTTTTTTTACTACGGATAAAACGTATTAGCGGTAGGTACTTAATAAGAGTTTGTGAAATTAAGCCAAGTTGGGCAGTCTGCTGTTTTAAGAGCTTCCTTGCACAAGTTCACTTGAAAGTCATAACCTCTCTTTTTGATTCAAAACTTAAGAAAGACAACGATTCATTCTCGACTTAAATACATAATACAGCCAAAGAAATCTGTAGCTATTTAAGTAGACAAAAAGGCAAGCGAAGCTCGGGATATATTATATCACAGAAAAGGCCGGCCTACAGCAACACGAGATGAGATACATTTTAGTAATTGCCCATGACGAGCAGCGAAATAATGGACGTTGATGATGATGTCTTGTATTGAAATATAAATGAAATTGTCCATTCAAACTGCCCGGGCGCCGGGGGACGGATAATGCGCACGAAAATATACCAAATAAGATACGTTATTCCAAGAAACTCGTTGCTATAGTGCCATAAACTGTGCTGAGTCACAGCAACAACAATCGAAGAACCGGATTGACAGTAAAAAAGGACAAGTGTTAGTTGAGCTCGAATGTGAGGGGATCTGTACAAAGATAAAGAATATAACTCTAAAATATATAATGACACTATTAATTTTAACCCCAAATGGAGTAGACAGACGATACTTTACTTAGACAAGACCATGACTATTTCAGGTTTCGAGTGTATATACGCTTCTAGCTTATTTTTTAGGTCTAAGCTAGATAAAAGAGATATCATTAATAGTGACAGATTGTCGCTTGAAACATACCTATTTTGTTACTTAACCTATTTTCCTTAATTGCCTTTTATGACGTGCCATAGATGGGGGAAGAGGTGGTTAATCTAAACCCGACACCTCATGACAGATTTTTCACAACGCACTATTATTTCAGTTACGATGAAAGTAGAACACTCGCTGAAAATTTCGATGTCAAAAACTGACGGATACACGCAAAAACGAAAATACTACATTTCCGTATAATATATGAACCCTTGTACGGCTTGGCGTATTCTCAATATCGATTATTTTAAAACAGATTTATTAAATCGGAGAACATAATTGTCCGAAGGTTTTAAGTGTTTGGCTGCTATGCTAGGTTCTCTGGAACCTTAAACATCGTTGGTTATTTTATTCTCAAAATCGAGAACGTGAATTAATTTACAATTTCGGCCTTGGTTTCTGTTAAACCCGAATTCAGATGGTATTGATAAGCTTTTGAGGTCTTGACAAACAAATCAATCAAGTTGTCATGAATATCAAAATCACTATTTACTCTTAAAGCGAGTCACGTATGGTTCCTATATTTCGTACGTATTCAATATAGGCTCGCCTTTGGCTATTATCACGACAAGGCAGGTATCGAGTCGCGCACGAAGTAGACTATACCTGTCTCTACCCAAGGTGAAGAGTCAGAAAAAGACAGACAGTCTAACTTACGCATGGTATACTCGTAGCTTTGCTGATGGAAAAAGAAAATGTGATGTTAGGATGAAATACGCCTGTCAAGTGAAAGCCCTCTAACACTAGACTTGAAAACGGCCAGGTACACAGATGTAGGTAGTAAATTACCGGAATTTAATGTTTCAGACAGAATACTATCGTGAGATTTACAGTCAAATGTCAGTTCAAAGGTAAATATAGTGTCGCTTAGTATGATCCTGCCTGAAGGTACGGTATTGTAATAAAATAAGGTAGAAAATGTCAGCTACTGGTGAAAAGTCGCGAATTATTTCTGTTTTATCAGAATACGATCATGAGTTCTAGATATATTAAAGTAAAAAAAAAATGTTGGTGGTCTCCCAAAGATTTTAGATTAAAAACGAGTGTATTTAGAATTTAATGTAGTGAAATGAACATAGCACACTTCTCGATGAACGTTCCAGTTTTACATTTTCAGTAAAATATGAGTTATTCGGGATTTTGTTAAACATAATCGCAAACAAAACTTTTGAAACAAGGCCAACGCTACAAACGGCGTGGACATAAACCATTCTCACTGCAGTGTCGCGAGGGTGCAACGAGGCACTACGAGTATGAAGTCGCCTACTACCCTAGAATATCCAGTAAACTTTTGCCAGTAAGTATTTTGTGCCGTTTTGAGATGTTCTACGATTTGAGATGTTTTGTGGATTGCGTGAAACCCAATAGCCCATTCCATGTTGCTTTCTTCCTGCAAGTAGTTTGGCAACTGTGGATGACTGTCCGTTAAGACATCCTCATTGTTTATTAAGGGGGTAGTTGCGTTCATCTGATATTTGTACAAAAGGGCGCCAAAGGCTTCTTCATGTTGGCTTGGCCCCCATGAGTGCCTTTCATTTGGCGTGATCGAAAACCCGTATCAACAAAATAATTGAGACGCTACTCATAAAAGTTGCGGGAGCTAAACTAATATAAACCGGCCAAGTGCGAGTCGGACTCGCGCACGTAGGGTTCCGTACCAAAAACTGCAAAAAATCAGAATTTTTGTATGG
>BHDV01020898.1:357655-425972 GCA_005406045.1 Adoxophyes honmai
GGACGGACGGACGGACGGACGGACAGACAGCGAAGCCTCAGTAATAGGGTCCCGTTTTTACCCTTTGGGTACGGAACCCTAATAATGTTTTAATATTAGTATTAAAGTAAGTCGGTAATAGTAAAACATGAACTGATTGAGACACGAGTTAAAAAAAGGTGCCAAAAATGACACTAACGATATTAGGCAAATATCAGTAAATGATCATTTACCGAAAGTTAAATATAATAGATAACGTCTCCGAACAAACAATCCACAACACCGATAACTCATTCATCGTCCTCGCCACTTAATTGCCGTAATTCTGTATTATTTAAACCAACTTTATCTTAATTTACTTCAACTTATGAACCTATTAATTATCCCGGATAATTTATAACTTAGCATGAACAGGCGTGACGTTTCTGAATATTACGAATACCTGTTTTGCTTTGTGATGTTGATAATGGTTTAATTTATGGAGTTTCTTTTCGCCTACGCGGCACGTGTATTGCTGGGTTGTATCTGAGCTGTAGGCAAGTTGCGTGGGTGTCTTGTTATATCGTCCACGTAACAACGTTGATATCATAACAGCCTTTGCTCATTGAATTTATGTCAATGAAGCATAAATTATAAAGAATCTGCAAACACAAATCGAAACAATCGAAACGATTGACCCACCTAATTACAATAAACGACATGCAATTAGTGTCATAGCCTCATAGGACAGTGCAAGTGTCGATGTATGTAATGAGAACAACAGCTGCAGCAAAACTATAGTTTTTTAATCCGTAATCCTTAATAGTAAGATTTTTCTCGATAACTACTAGTACTGTATGCACGGAATCGTTGGTGAGTCTCAACTCACATTTGGCCGGTTTTTCACTGTTGCCTCAGTACTTTTTCTGCCACATTTTAAATAGCTCTTGTCGGTCAAAGACCTTCAAACATTCGAAGTATTTAGACACGTCGGTTGCATATTGACTGTACGCAAATAGCTGTAGGTCACAGTTCTAGGCGCAAGTGGAGATGTGTGCCAAGTTGGCAACGACGGTTCATTGAGCCGCTTTATTGAAGTAAATAATGAACAGAACTATTACTAAATTATTGCTGCGTTCGTTATGCCGTTCATTTGCTTTGTTTATATTTGTTGCCATCTAAATGTTAGCCTTGGCACTATTTCAATGTAAAGTGAGACTTCGTTTTTTTTCGTTAGAACCCGCTTTAGCAAAACGGGCTGGTCTCTCAGTGTTTCTTTTTTACTCAGCACACTTAATAAAATGATTTACTGTCGTAAAACATGATAATTTTACAAGTTTTTATACAATCCTCCGTCGTTTTTGCTATAATAAAGTTATATTTATAAAGTCAAATGAATGACCTGGATCTACAAACCGATCTGCGAAATTGTTATCGAAGATGGTGCAAACTGGCCTTTGTTTTTAAACACGAATGGGGAAATATCTTCATTCGTTATTGTAACTAGTGAATAATCTAACTCGAGTAGTTCTGATGTAGCAATACCTACAGAAATGTCACTTGAATATTGGTCAGCATCTGTACTTTTAAGCAAAAAATATTATAATAAATTGGACGCCTATCAAAATAAAAGAGTTCTGATAATATTATTTTGAATAATTTTACCAGAATCACATTTGGCGAAGAATGTGGATTAAATTATGGCGAAAAAACATTCTGTTGTTTTGTAATTACAAGCTTAAATGCAACTTAAAACCAGACTCCAATGCAGGAGACTCGCTATTTCCAAACTAATATCACTTAGGCTACACGGTTAAGTTTTACTGCTAAAATTTGTTTTCTAGAAGACTAATTATAACTCCAATAAAATGCGAGTCCCTTCGCTCAGGCGTCAGGTTCACTGAACAGACCGGCATAAATATTGTAGAAATATCGCCCAAGCATAAAATGGCTTGTTACATCTGCTTCGTAGGGTCCGCCTCAAGCAACGACGCTGTAAAATAACACCACTGAAATATTTTATCGACTGAACATAAACTTCCAGAAAGTTACAGCTATTGGAAATTGGTCTTATTCCGCGCTGGACGGGATTTTACGGCGAGACAGATTGCTAAATTGATCATTTGGGAGATTGTGCTAGTGTTTTTATTTGGTATGGAATAAACTTTTATGTGCTTCGTTGTTGCACAAGTTTTTAATGGCTACGTACCTATGTCTTCCAATGCACTTATCTGTTTATTTAGCCAATTTCGTTTCTTTCTCATGAACACCGACACAAAGCATTACCTATACTTCTTCGGTATCTACAAAATGCCCAATCGTATAAAAAAATGTGAATCTTAAAATACCTACCTACACACTCGTACCAGGTTTGCGCTTAGGTGACTTAAGGTATATAGTATAATCGTGCGCTGTTCGTTTTATTTTCCTTATTTAATAAAACCGCGAGCGCCGGTGAGCGCGAATGAAAAAAATCCAACGAAAATAAAGAGTTCAACCGTGAACCTTTATGCTCCGTATCAGTTAATGAATCATTAAACTACTAATCAATACCTGAATGGCCATTCATAACGGCTAAAATACTTTCGCTGCCATTAAAGGCGTGTTTGTCCAGTTTAATAAATAGCATAATTCCAGAATCAATAGAGTCATTCGAGAGGTAATTTTATGGCTCGGTTCAGACGAAGTTCGTGCAGAGTAAATGACATCTAGACTTTTTGTGAGTGCTCTCACTCTAGCGTGAGGTCAAAGCTATCGCCCGTGCATTTTTTGCGCGCAGAAAAACTGCATCACAACGACGCTGAGTAAATCTTAACGAGATATTAATGACCGAAGTGCGCGCATAAAATATTTGTATGCATGCTCCGGACGGCGGGACATTTTGGTGGAACACGTTTTTCTTAATTGATTCTCGGAATCTGGCCTCATTTGTGATGTGCGACAGTTAAAGAGACGCGCTAAAAAAGAAGAGTTAGTTAAGAGTTGCGTCACTCTTGTTTATTTTTGCGAAATAAACAACGTGAAAATGTTATCGAGAGGCCGACACGGGTATTCCGAGCGATCACTAGATCGTTCCATGATCCTAAAAACAGGTTTCCATATATTCAGAACTAAGCTTTAGTTGACGTATAGACTTTCAAATTACTTGTTTTCTCAGAGTTGTTAGGCGCGCAGCGAACCCGGCCTGACCTCGCGACTAATTTGACTCAAACTGCCAACAAATGGAAAATCTTCTGACTAGACGTAAATTATACTCATATACACATCACGACTGTATTTCCAATCTACATGAATAAAATCATAACTATTTAATATTTCTTAGGCTCCAATTTAGATAAAAGAGATGTAATAGTGACGAGTTGTTAGCCTGTCGCCTAAAATACCTTAAGATATATTAGTCGCATCTTATGACAACCAAAGAAGTGGAGATATGTTATTCTAAACCCGACACAACACTGGGGAGGAGGACAGGAGGAAATTATATTCAAACAAACAATTATTCATTTATTCCACTGCGCCAGCTAATTAAGCATGTCAATGAAAGTGTCGAATCAGGTTTTTGGTTGTCCTAAATTGTTACTTTCACTATCTGTGATAGCTAGGAGATAACGTTTTATCGAATGTGTTTTATTACGCTATCTAAATCACGCAATATTCGGGTCGTTGCCCCCAGCTATCGCTTTGGACGATAACGTTTACACGGAAAAAATCCGTCCACAATATGGCAACAGATAAATTTATCATCCGGTGTTTCTTGATCTCCCGCGCCTCTCGCTGTGGTTCACGAAGCAACGGAGAGCTAGGAAATAGAATGAACGGCTGGAGCTCCTTCATGAATGGATGTGACGTGTTAACGATAGTGTAAATATGCCGTAAATGTCCTTGGCTGCGGACGCGAACAGAGGTCGGCTCGAGAAGGTGCTACTGCAAATATTTGAAACTACCTACTTGAATTTCAAGTTACCTGGAGATGGTTGTTAATTGTTCAGTACACATGTCGAAAAGTTGGTTGGCAATTCTGTTCACGCTGCCATAGCTAACACGGACGGAATTAATTAGGTTTTTTAGAGTAAACAGAAAATTTAATTTGCTGAATTAGTTAAATAACAAGGTTTATCATTTTGAAGTTTATACTATCATAAATCAAACGTGAAACTACCGTGAAAGGAATCTATGGAGTCGCTAACTAGCTCTTCTAGCTAGCTTCTAGTCTTTAATTACAGGCAAATCCGAAGTCTTTCATACCCCGTTTTCCCCTATATGGGGTGAATTTTCAAAAATCATTTCTTTGTCCTCTTCTATTTTGTAAAAGAAATCACTTGCAAAATGTAAAGTTTCTAACGCTAATAGCTTACGTCCCTGTGTTGATTATCAGTCAGTCAGTTAAATCTTCTTTTATATTTTTATTTACAGATAGATGACCACGTCGACTGAAAATGTTACCAGTTACCTACCAAAACGTGTCATTGATGATTTTCATCAGCGTTACTTGATTTGGTGCGGCCCGTCACGCGATCACGCCAAAACCAATAAAAGAGAATAAGGCCAATAAGTACCCAATCAATCTTTTATAGCCCATATTTAATGAAACTGTACTGACACGCGACAGTAATTAAGTCCCATTTAATGACAGCTAATAAAAAGTATTAACTTCAGGTATAAGATGACAATTGTTACAATAGCGCTTATAATAGGTACTTTTATTGATATCTCACTGTATAGTAACAACAGTAGAGTACAATGGTACAGAGATTTTCTTGGCATTGTGTTTCTTTTATTAGCAGAATTATATAATAAGTATTTTTGCTATATCTAGATAATAAGTACGCAGTTTCCTAAAAATCTAATGCCCGAAATATCAAATTTGAAAATTACAATTATCTTAAAACTCTGATTACGAAACTCCTTATTTTAAGTAGATACTATCGAATCAATTGATTCCTGATCTACTAAGGAACCTATTTATAGTAAACGTCATAGTGACATTGCATTGCTCGACAAAGAAATCTTTATTGCGCGTATTGTAAAGTTTTACGGTGGATCAGAAGTGAATTGGTTTGATTGGTACATTAGTTTCATAGCCTTGGTGTTACAAGAAATAATATTCCTGGAGAATATTGTGCACCGAGACCAAATTATTTTGGCAATCCGTTGAAAAAAGAACAGCAAATCGCAAATCTTCGGGAATCGGGTTTGTCGTCAATCTATCCTTTACCAATTCTGGTATTTAGGGAACGAACGGACCTACCACTTGGCACTTAAGATAATGGTTCCACATTGGCTATCTAACCGCCATTGTTCGAGTAATACCTAATAGTTAAGCATATGCTCGCCCCACGGGGCGCCCATAATGAAGGCCCCAAGGAAATGGACTATTGTAGTTCTTTGTCAACGATGTGGGTCGTGGATAATAGCGGATCATTCCGTGCTCCCTACTGTTACTGCTACTGGGTGGATAAAGGTTAAAGAAGTCTGTAATTCTATTAAACTACTTCAGTCCTCCGCTTCAGTCCTTGGTTTCAAGGCCGAGAGATAAACCGACGAGTATTATGCTTTTGATAGAGAATAGCACGTTTTGCTCGAATTATCTTGACCTGAATGTAAATTGCAAGTTTGAACAAATAGTAATGGTTCTGAACGAAACGTTTCGTCTAAAGGAAGCATGGTCATATGACAATGTCTGAGCTTGTGAAAGGTCTATACGGCAACCAGGTAATGGTAGAAAGATGTAGCGCTATTTTTACGCCAAAACGTGTTCGTGAGTGAAACTTCTAATCTGTATGTAGGTACCTACTATTACATATTTTGTGCCAATTTTGACAAGCTAATCCAATAAATCCTAAATAATTTGTGATAAGAATATTCAAGACTCATCCGGACCGAAGCTTTGATAGTTTGCAAATTCAAAAAATACTGAACGTTTACAGAAAAGACGATCTCGGGCTTCTTTGACTTTGCCTTAGTGAGGGCACTGCCTTGCCCCCAGTACTAAAAATAAGTTGATACATTGTATATGTCACCGGAAAATAACACATTCCGTAAGTTTATAAATTTCCTAAAAAATTTCAGGAAATTTATAAACTTCCGTAAGATTCCAAACGACAGACAAATTGTATTATTTTACGGCCGCATTTTCGTAAAATAATCAATTTACGTTAGGTTAGGTTAGGTTAGATTATGTTAGTTTAGATCAGATTAAGTTTAGTTATGTTAGATTAGGTTAGGTTAGGTTACATTATATTAAATTTTGCAAAAATTTGGGCGTAAAAACATTTTTTGTCTCCCGTTTGGAATCTTACGAAAGTTTATAAACTTCCTAGGAAATTTATAAACTTACGGAATGTGTTATTTTCCGGTGACATATACACACCAAGTAGCGCGTAAAATAAACAACATAAATTATAATTAGACAATTATGACGGTTTAGAACATGTTTTATTCACCAGCAAAAGCATCAGGGTTTTTACGACTAAGCTGGAATGGGCATCAATTAAATGTTTCATTTTGATCGTAAATTTGAGCATTTTATTTAGTGTCAAAAGGTTCCCGTGCGAACTACACAATAAATCTAGTCTAAGTCATCAACATCGGAATTTGATGCAGGTTTTAAAAATTGTACATTATCAGAGCGAGCAAAAGAACATTCGCTAGAAATGATTGTTAATTTTTTTGCCGTCTCGTCGTTTCTAATACCTACTGTCGTGCTTAGCTAATAACACTTAGATATACCTACCTAACTACTTACATAAGTATCAACAAAACGAATTTTTGACTGTTATTTCTACAAACGTATGTTTATACGGATTAATCAACATTCCTAGATAACTGTGCAGAACATTGTGTACATAGAATCACAAATAGGAAGAAATTAATAGTAACTAATAGCATAATGCCCAAAAACATTTTACTCTGGGACTGGGTAATTTTATGCACAAACTCACCTATTTTCCCATTCGGACTGTACGGCCCGTAGCTCCCCGAAGACAGCGGCGAGGAGTACCCATTGTTCGGCTGTGGCTGGGCCACCGCTCCGGGGGACGGCGAGTTGGCACCAGCTCCGCCCGCCATCCAGTCCCTCACGTGCCCGTTGAGCTGCCCGTTGTGGACCCCCGGCTCGGCCTTGACCTGCCCTGGCAGGACCCCTCGGTACGCCACTTCGTGCTTCAGATCCATGCTGTTACCGCATGCTGTCGCGCCTCCGCCGGCCCCGCCGCCCGCACTCCACACTTCTGCAAGTAAAGGTCACTGTTGTAAAACTTATCGATATCGATAAACATCGAGACATGTGCTTAAAATTTGAAAAAGTATGCTCCTAAGGCTCTCTTCACTCGTATGGTCATTGTTAAAAACAACTGCCCTAAACCTTCAGTGTATTTGTCCATGCCTTAGCTTAGAGAATTCGGTTTTCTCTGATGCTGTGAATTAAAAAAAAGTTCCTTGATATTGGAAGCTCTTTGATTTTTTTGCGTGACTAGTTTTCTAGCTTCTAGAATCATGTGATGAAAAAAGAAATAAACGTCTAAAGAAATAATGAAACGCAATATGATACTCCAAACACTGAATAGGTAGTACACACTATATTCTGCACTAATCTTTAGCTTATAGATAAAACTGAAGAAGAGACCACGGAAAATCCCGGTATCAACCGAAATAGAAACATACGACAAAAATATTACCTACATTCCACTAACCCAGATTTAAAAGTATTTTATAAGATAAAACTTCCATTACTTACGAATTAAACTTCGATGTTCAAACATATTTGTTTGGAAATGCATCAAATTGGCTAGTCTTTCAATAGATTTATGTGTTGATAAACGATACATTACTTATTCTAATGAATAACATATAAACTGCGTCAGTAGCTAATTAATAGTATACTTAATAACACGAGCCATGAATAGTTTTCTAATTCAGATGTTGAGTAATTGACAAGTGTAGTTTCTCTCCAAATGACGTTTGGTCTGGACAAAACTCTATGATAACTATTTATCTACTAAAACTCTATGACAAGATACTCATTCTTTCATTAGCTACACCTCCTTGGTTTTTTCAGTTAATTTTTACAGTTTCCTGAACACCCACTGCAACTTAAACCCACTTTAAAATCGCTCGGCAAAACTAAGTGGGGGTAATCGGTGTACCGAGGTGAAGTGCGACTGATCTACCAATAACGGGTCGCCGTCCACCTCCCACGCTCCTCGGTTGCCGAAAGAGCGATAATAGTGACAGGCTGCTGCCCTGTCGCGCAAAACATACCCCAACAACCTACTCCCTTAGTCGCCTCTCGTAACATCTACGCACAAAATGGTAACGTACTAAAATGACGTGATGGGAAATTCGAATAATAACAACCCAATTACTACTTTGTAGGTTTCACAATTTTCCCAGACGCACGCGAAACAATAGTAGGTACCATTTTGAGGGTCTGCATCAAACGGCTCAGCTCCGTTCATTCGGGAGAACTAACAAAGAATAATTATTTGTGCTTATTATTTACACGTTCTTTGATCTCATTTTGATGTTGTATATTGACCGTGACTTCGTAGAAAGGAAAAATAAATATTGAAGTCTACTAAAACCTAAATTCAAGGGCTATTTTACCTGTGAAAAAGCGACTAGCTATTTCCAAGAAGTTTTGTATCAAATAAACTTTCAACACGACGAACTTTGATGTTGTCAGTATAAAAAATTGGGCCTAATGTTTCGTCGAAAAGACTAAGGCAAAAGCATTGAACGTGTTTCACAAGACCAATCAAGCATTTACTTTACGCCTAGGTTTCTGGTCGACATCATGTTAAAATATAAGCATAAACGAAGTAAATTCAGCAAATACGATCTCAAATCTATCTGATATCAACCATAATGCTCGTAAAACAACGTCGCGGGACTAACAAAGACTTCTCGGGATTACAGAGCAACGAGTCCCGGGGAAGCGCGAATCCCGGATAGACTGGCAATTGGCCGTGCATTGTTTGTCGGTCGTAAAGGAGATGCATTGGTGTTAAATTTAGACGTGTAGTTGCTATTGACACAAACTATAGTTCGAGTTGAAAATGAGATGAAATTAGATGCCGTTTTGTCTTTTCTGTCGCCATCGTAAAAGAGCATTTTTATTATAAACAAGGGTTTTATCGTTATTACCAGCGATTTGCAAGGATTGAGAATCTTATTAGGTACCTATAATAAATTTAAAAGTTGCGGAACTTTTGATATGTTCTTAGGTAGACAAAACGCTAAATTCGAAGAACGGAGCTACCAAGAAAAGCACAACAAGTGTAATTTAAATATTTAGATACATTTGATTTAAATTTACCACTAGTCACGAAAAGGAAATGCCTGCAAAACGTAATCCAGGTAACTATTTGCAACAAAACCCGGCCACAGCAATAGGTATTTAAAGAAGCAAGCGATAATTCCACTCATAGAGAACTAAGAATGGAACCAACAGTATTATTTAAACATGTTTTTTATTTAAGTAATAAACATAACGTGACACACTGATGGATTAAAATGTCAAGCATCCTGTCTCGAAGGCATCCTATTAGTATTGCATTCACATTCAGTATTGCAGCTTCGCAATTGCAGACACAAAGATTAACATAAAATTATCATTTATCGCGTATTGTCTGACATATAAAACAACTATGTAATAAAAGTGGCAAAAAATTCACACAGAATGTAAGTAAAAAGAGGTAAAAAGTAAAACATGATTTTGAGACGGTTAAGGGCAAAGATAATAATAATTATTCCCTAATTTATCACTACTCGTAACATTATAATTGTTCTACATATTGGCGTGGAGATGGCTTGTTCCCCAACGAAGAAAACTAACTTAACTTAGTTAATTTGTATTCCGCAAAAATGTATGATTCCCGCGGGATATCAATATGTGAACTGTTTCCAAATGGAGTCGAGGGCAACAGTCACAGTTAAAGGTTTGCTTTAAAATCTGATCACAATCGCTGTTTCTAATAGAGTAACTCCAAGAAGTACCTATCTCATCTCACTTTTGCATCTATCAATACTATGACAGTAACATTTCGTTACCATGTCACAAAGTCTTGCAGTGCCATCTATTGGTACGACCACGCTAATCATAATAAGCACAACTTGTCCATTTATTTTACTTTTAGAGCAGAATAAATTATCCAATTAAGAAGGGTTAGAGTTAGTGCTGTATGCGCCATGTATATGCCCGAAGACTTTTATGGAAGCACAGTAAAGTTTCAAAGATTTTACGACGGAACGTAAAATATATGCAAAACACGCGATTTAGTTCTTTCAATGCTCCATGCAGCCAACGGATGTATTACAAAAGTTCCCTTTTAAGCTGCGACCTTTTAAAACTGGTTGCCAAATTGGCAGACTCATATTTATAGGTATTCCAGGGCTAAAATGCTAATGAGAAAAAAAAGTACGGACACTAACGAGCGAAGATTTAAATGTTTAAAAAATGCAGATTGTTCGAAACTGGTCGTGGATTGCCCCTTCAATGAATAAACCTCATGACCCAAAATGGGTTTTTATTACGACGTCAATTTAGTTGCAATCTTGGAGCAAATTAACATGTACATCACGCCTGTATTCCTAAATGCGGTAGGCAGAGCACACAAAATATATAGACCTATGATTGCTTTACGTTTCTTAGCCAAATTGAGAAACATTTTGAAGTTTGATAGAAAAAGAAATAGTAACAGGTTGCTAGCTTGTCGCCTGAAACCTGAAACTTATATCGTAGCGAATTAGCAAGGGAATAGTAAAGTCCTTCAGATTGTGGGTTAACATTATCAAATAACAATTTATTTCTGTTATTCCACAATTCACCAAAAAGCCGATTTCCACTTATCTGATGATGGCAGTAAAATGTAATAAGAGTGAATTTTCTAGCAGTGAGATTGAGACATACAACGCACACTACGAAAAAAAGCCCTCTGACACTGAGAGGAGGCCTGTTCTCAGCAGTGGGAAGATATAGAATGGAACATAATGATGATGAAAAAAGAAACAGCAAAGAACCGGTACGAAATTGTCAAAGTATTGTAACTGATAAGAACGCAAACTAACTCCCCAAAAACCAGCATGCCGCTGCACGGGGCCACAGTGCAAGTACGCGTTGCACAACGTGCGCCAGCGCAGAGAAAGCGCGTGACGTCACGACCTCGACACGCTCACCTACTTGCGTCCCCCCTCCAGAAGTGGATGCCGGCCCAATGTCGCTGAGAGCTTTCTCTGGTCGGGTCGGAGCTCACATACACCAACCGAGCATTCCACTAGGCTCTTGCGAGAAAAAAAACAAAAACACGAACTACTTGATGATTCGATTGCATGGGCTCGTGCAGGTAATTGCAATCAGATCGAATTTCGTTTCAATTCAGTTCAATTGATTCCATTCGATACTAGCATACATGGCAACAATAAAATCATCGATGTAAGAAACTGGGTAATCAAGCAGCCAAATTTACTCGATATTGAACGACGAATTCAATCGTCTCGTATTACTTTGCAAAGCATAGCTTAATTAATCATCATAGATTTAAAAGATTTGAAGTCTTTGATAAGTCACAATTCAGGCAAAAAGTCGGTTAGTGTGTAATGTAACCTCCTACACATGATTCACTTACTGATGATTAACTGACATTGTTACACATTTACGTACCAGGACAAAAGATTTTAACTTGACAAATGCTTTTTGTTTAAATTTTTGAAGGACATCTCCAATGCTCTACTTTTAACAATGAACGAATGTCCTTTGCTATGGAATAAGTTTAAATAAAAATCTAGCATGGATAGGAACAGAGGAAAATGTTACTCTCGATTCTCTGAGGTGCGGTATTTGTGGAGAATTAACAATAGCCAAAAATAACGATACCACTAACAAAAACTTGAACCATCTTAGCTCGTTGGTACTCTGGCTAATGGTGAACATAATCATAACATTAGTCGTTATGACTGGGTGTGAAAGCCACGGAACTGACGTGCTGACGTCGTTCCCTTTTTTGCTACTACTTAACACTTCTCAATGCTAACACAATGTGACCTTTCAGATACTGCAGTCTATTCGGAGAAAGCCATTTCATAAACGGCTGACAGCTAGCCCTGCTTCAATTTCCACGGGTCGTTTGAGCGGATCGCGTCGCCACGTCATCCTCTATTGGGACTAGGTATGTGCTTTGTTCGACTTCACACTCGTAACCCTCGGCAATGCTGCGCCACGCTGCTGCAGCTAGACCAAACAGAAGATTCTCTTTTATTACACTAACAATAAACTTTTACGTCTTATTACGATAACGATAGAACGAAATAAGCCACGAGCAATCGAAAGAATCTATGTGCACCCTCACTGTCTCGTTTTCAGAAATTTATTCACCGTAGCGCTAGCCGTCCCGATTGCGATCGCCTGATTTATGCACGATTTTATTCTCTGTTCACGCTCAGAAAATATTCACTGCTCGAAATAAATCAGGTACGGTTCGCCAGAGTGGATGTTAAGAATCCTCGGAGCGGTCAGCGGATTCGCTTAGATCGAATAAAGAGATTTATCGGAAGGGAATGAGTACGTAGAAGCGGCGGATATCGGTGGCAGTGTCCTGGGAATGTTCTGGAATGCATTGAGCGCCGCCGCTGTGGCTTGTGATGTGTCGCAGTGCTCGTGGCGCGCCATAAGTATCTGACCGATGCACGTTCGTAATCTAAATGCAAAGCTATGGGGCTCCCTGTCGGCTACTGTCGCTGCTGCGCCATTATGAGTTGTCGATGACGCGGAAATAGAATTTACGATTGGCGCGACCCCGAGTGCACAGCTCGATAAATTAAGCGAGGTCAGCGCCTTGCTGTTTTGCACAGCGTTGCGTCATTAGTCGACCAGCCTCGTTCGGAATACATCGCAGAGATTGTTAGGACAGGCCCCTGGGTTCGATAACCCGTCGAGGTGGGAATTAACAGCCAGTTAGTCGTGATTAGAGAACTGGCGCTAAGTACGCCTAGGCTTCTGAATTATTAAGTGTTGAACAAGCCGAATACGTTACGTATACATGTTTCGAATGTGATTGCCGGCAATTGCCGGAGTTCCCACGGGACTTAGGGCGTTTGTGCACTACCATGAATTTTCAGGTCCGGCGGTCCGGAGATTCCGGGTCCGGAATGGCATGAAAAAACCGGATGATAAGCTTGTGCACTTGTCCGTAATTTTACTGGCCGGCGTGTCGGCCACAGACTTATATTGGCATAGATACCGCGAGTTTCTTTATTTTTTTATGAAAACCAAAACTAAGCGTGCCCCTTTTTCTATACCTACTGTAACGTCACATGAGCGCTCTAGTGATGGGGATTGACAGTCCGAGTGAAACCGATTCAAAAATGACGCCGTTTTATTCAAGTTGTCCTGTCTCTAGGCAATTAAACCTAATCTAAGTGGTACAAAACTAAATTAAATTGCGTCCGAGGAGTCTTTAAGTCGCGTCAAAGTCTAAATTAAAAGGCGTCTCCCTTTTGGCTCGTTTTTGACATGCGAAGTACGTAAACTTGAGTCATCTATTTCGATAAAAGTCTGTGGTGTCGGCTCTTTTAAAAGGATGCCGCCGCAATTCCGCGAACCGAACGAAGCCGCGAGCGGCGAATAGACCCAGATTAATACTTGTACAGATACAGACGCGGGACATTGTGCCAATCACAATTCTTCAACATGAATGATTTGTCTTACATCTATTCTATAGGTATTTATTAATATCATAAAGCTGAAGAATTTCTTTCTTCGATTGATTGTTTGTTTGATTGAATGCGCTAATCTCTGGAACCACTGGTCTGATTTGAATTTGAAAAGTTCTTTGAGTGTTCGATTACTTACCGGGATGGTTATACTAGATTTACAAAAATATAGCATCCTTAGTAAAAGTTCAATAATGTAACCCAAGGTGTAAAAAAAATACTTACTTGCCCGAAAAAACCATTTCACCGCGTGCGCTACGGAAACATAAAAAAGTAATTTCAAATCTCTTCGTACCTAATACCTAAGTGCAATAAGTACAGTAGCTACCTAAGTAATTATTTTAAACCCATATAATCAATATTATTATGTATTATGTTTACTAGAGTAAATTATTATGATATCTACTACCTATCCTTACCATTATCCAATAACAATATTACTTACGTGATCAGCATAATGTATTCGTTTCCATTCTAAGCACTCCAAAATGACAATCACATATACAGACAGACATATAGACACACACAGACACAGACACACGCAGACATAAGTACACACTATGCAATTATAGAACTACTTATATCAAAACCAATTATAGAACTGTTACTCTCTGAACTGCTACCTACTCTGTAAAATGACGCCAGTCAATGAATAAACCGGTCCGGAATGGGCAAAACTGAAAAACCGGACCGGAAAATTAAGTGTAGTGCACAAGCTACTATAGACATTACATGGCCAGCCAAATCGGATCTTAAAAACCAGGACTGCCGGACCTTAAAATTCATGGTAGTGCACAAGCGCCCTTACGAGGAGCGGCGGGCTATTTACATAATCTTAGCTATGCTTGGGTCATTACATTAATTAAGTTAAATTAACAGGGTAATACGATTATTTATAATAGACATTAAGCTAATATTCCATGTAGGTCTATAGAGTTTTTGTGTGCCGATCGATAAGTCATGAGATAGGAGGATTATATTTAACTAACATGTGTGTATCTGTGTTTATGGCATTGTTAATCACAAAGAGATAGATGGGTTTGATAATATACATTTTTAGAGTTCCGTACATCTGAATATAATATATAGAATCTCATCGTTGACGCCTGACGGCTTGTCTATCAAAACCCTTTTTCTCAGGAACGCGAGGAAATATTTATAACATTTAATTGATATCTGTAATATAAGTAAAGGATAACATGGAAAACAGTAGGTAAGTTTGCATCGCAAAAAAAACCTTTTGCAGTTACAATTTTATTTTTGCACTTGATTTTGTACATCGTTGTATGGGGACATTAAGCTAAGTTTGTGTCTCAATCCATTATCTTTGATAGATGTTTTGCTCAATAACGACTAATGTTGTTTAGATAATAAATACGGAAACCTTGGTGTGGGAATCCGACTCGCATTTGTTTTGTAGAAAGCTAGGACAAGCATGTTCGTTCTTAGCTACGTTTTATACTTATAAAAAAGTTTGCGAACGAAAGCGTTACCGGTACAAACGCGAGGCCATGTCCTCGTTGCTTGTTCTGTCACATGAGCTATTCTCTCACTCACATAAATGTTAGTTTTATTACACTTTGGTATTTAAAGACTCGCACTTCAGTGTTAAAGCGGAAAGATTACGTCAAGAAAGGTCATTAATTTTTATTATAGGCATGCAAATCCTGACTGTCCAGCATTTGGACATAAACTTGTCCTTTTTCTTAGTCTTTGTTTTTTACTAAGGCGTTTACGTTTTAGTGAGTAAACAAAAATATCTTAGGAAATTTTTTCAGATGTAATTATCATGAAGGTACAAAGAAAAATTATATCTTTACAGGCATCCAAATCGCTCTAAAAGCGATGAAAAAAATAAAAAGATAATGTTCCATTGTAATTATTGAGTATTGATCATAGTTACTCGTCCTGACGTAGTATCGTGTTTAGAATAAAACTCCTTTCTCCGTTTCTTCCGTTGATGCCGTAAGAAGCCTTTAAAGAAACAGGTGTAGGTAGGTACGTTTCAGGCGACATGGTAGCACACTGTCACTATTAAGCTACTGTTACACATGCTCTAAAATAGCATGCTAAAAAGCGTGCTATTGAGTATGCTTAATACGAGCATGCTTATGAGTAGTTTACATTTGCTAGCAATAGGCATGCTAGTTTTAAGTATCCTCCTGAATTAGCATGCTCAAATGCTGTTTAGACGCGCTTAAAGCACGCCCCCTTCCACCCGCGCGGCCAACTTAGTGGATTTTCCACTAGATCTGGTGGTTTAGACATGTGTTTTAGCGGGAAAATATTGGTTTTAGTGGCTAGTGGATTTTTTAGTGGAATAGATTCTTTCAGTTAGTGGTAAGATAAGAATTTAACCACTAACACATTTCATAAAATTCTGATCATCTTTAGTTAATATCTTAGTATTATGATCAGCTTCACCTGTTCGTAAAGATCAAAAACAATTAATTTCTATTAAAATGCTTGCTGTAAGTCAGTTTTTTTTAGTTATGCCTTCATGCTTGGGTTTCTCTACAGAAAATTTTAGTGGTTTCTGGTGGTTTACACGTCCGCATCTGGTGGGTTCGTTTTTTTTTTAGTCTTGCTTTCATGTTTTGGGTCATCTACAGAAGTTTTAGTGGTTTCTGGTGGTTCACACGGTCGCATCTAGTGGGCTCGTAAAAATATAGTTGGCAACACTGCTCGCGTCAGGTAGCATGCTCAAAAATCGCACGGCTATCGATTTTCAAGCAAACTCGAAATGAACATGCTAATTTTGAGCAAGATTTCGACACACATGCGACTAAGTAGCAACTGCTCAATAGAAGCATGCTTTCATGCTTGAAATGAGCATGTGTAACAGTAGCTTAATACTTCTTAGATATACCTATTTTTAAACCCAAAATCATGCAAAATGTCACTTCGATACATGAAATAGTCATTGTTTTGGCTATGTCTCATCCCATTTTTAATTTATCCTTATTAAACACACGTTCGTATAAAACTTCTAGAGCCTACTTACTACTACTTTACAACTTTCAGGCCGTGTTCCAATCCAATGTCATCCTAATCAGCATACAGCAGGCTTAGCAGAATCTTCTAGGACATTACCCACTGACATAAATACACAGAGTATGCAAATGGTTCACTAATGTCATAGCTCTGAGCCTCCGAGTCAATGACACGGTTTAAACAAATGTTTGCTAAACAAAGTAAGAGCGCATAGCACGGCAAGGTGACCGCGACCGGTCATTTCAACGTATATTTTACAAAAATAACGACCATTATTCTCTGAGGCCAATTTGTCAAATAAAATTTTAGGAACACAATACTTTGCCGCAATCAACTGGTGTTCAGGTAAATTTTAAATTATCCACAGAATTTACCTACCAATTATAATACAGACAACGATTAGCAAGGACAATGCGTTTTACGAATGGTTACGTGTGCATAGAAGTCCTGTAGTTATGCAAAATTCGCGAAACTTTGTTTACTCCCCGATATTTACGGTGTCGTTCATACAAATGAATGCAAACTAGCAAGAGATAGATAACATAATTTAGATGGTACTCTATGAAATATAGTAATAGCGGTGTAAAATTTTATGGCATCCCGCGGTACAGTTCAATAGTTTGTTAGAAGAAAACAGAGCCATTCACGACTGAATAAGTAATATCGGAGGTAAGCATTTGATATCGTATTATTCGCGATTCGTTCCACATTGACTGCTATATTATTTTCCTGTTGTCGTTGGAATTGGCATTTTTATGAAAAGGCGATATCGCGTCCTCGCTTTAGTTGAAATTGCGTCCGAGACCTTTTGTGAAGAGGAATAAAATATGTGATAAGGATTTCAATACCATCTGACATTACTTTTGAAATATTTTCTCGTATCGTTTGTGACTTATCAGATTTATGTTTCAGGGTTAATTTAACACACATGTTCCCAATGGTGAGTTAGGCATGAAAATGCTAGTCGTAATTGAAATATCTCGGAAGACGTGTCCGATGTTGAGGAATTACATCATAATTTATCAGAATCCAAAGGATCGTACAAAGCGAATACCCATTGCATCTATCAAAGACGTGAGCTAAGTCAGAAAGAATACGCTCTTATTAAAACGTTCAAAATCATTCTTCTTCAGCGAATATTTAAATAGTTACACTAAATATGCGGAATCCCAGTCCACATCCTAATAAAAAGTAGTCCGTCCATCGGTGACTAATGTATTGCCCGAGGGCGCAGAAACGCGTGCCAGCAGAATGTTTAACACTCCGAGCAATCAACCGTATTACGACCATTAATATCGGTCACAGAGCAAGACCTACACGTAAAAACTTTTGCAATAATAAACGAGGTGTCAAACAAAATCAAACCGGTCTGCGACTTATAACAAATCGTAGCCGTATTTGTTATTGTGCTCTCATAAAGGAATTGTATGGAGTTGAGCAATTTGTTATGGCGCAACTGAATCAAGCAAATCATCCGGCAGATCTCATTGTGCCCTTTGGCTTTTGAAGCATTTAGGGAGTTGACGGTTGTTTTTTTTCTGTTGAAGATAATATTCAGCGCGTGTTTTATATTTTCAAACAGTGGTTATAGTATTAAATCTGATCTCTAATCAGTATCTTAAAGAACACAGTTTCTTACTTTTGGTCCTTCGACAGTTTGACTATTTCTTTGCTTTATCACTATATCACTTAAAATTTGTTATGTTATTCGCCCGTGTGGTGTCGGGTTAGAATAGCACCTCCCCCTTTCTTCCCGTGGGTGTCGTAAGAGTCGACTCTGGGAAAGGATTAGTGTATTGTGGGCGATGGGCTAGCAACCTGTCACTGCAATATCACATTTAACCATCTGGATATCCTGAAATTGCTAGACGTGGCACTGAATTTTTGAATTCATGTGCTCTGCCTACCCTTCTTGGGAATACAGGCGTGAGAATATGTATGTATGTGTAATTTGTTATGTAGGCAACTAGATACACCAAATTCAAACATGTCCTCATAAATTACAGCATACCCATTCCCTGCAGCAGACCATCATTCCTGAGCGATAAAATACGAACGTGATGTCCCTGAACCGATTCCTCCAATCTTTTCATCTGGCCCTCCATCTAGTCTGAAGTCTACATACTCTGGCTGTCATCTGGTATCCAATTTCACATTCAGGGCATGTCTGCAAATAGCATTACCGAAGCACTCCCCCGCGGGTACCAGAGCCAGGTTGGTAATGCCGAATGTCTTGAAAATCGACTTCGTGTTTCGGCTGGTAATAGCCGTTGAGATTTAGCTTGCGAACGTCCGGAGGGGACGTTAGGAGTTTATGTCGCATATCGCTGGGTGACAGACGGTGAGTTTTTTTAGCATGCCTTTTTATACCTTTTGCGATTTTACGAATTTTAGTTCACCAAGAGATTGCTTATATACTTGCATAATGTTTGACGCTTGTTGGTAATGTTGGTGCTCAAACAAGCCCTTGACTTGTGTTTGTGTGTTTTATCTTTTAGATAATCTACTCATTTCTTTTATCCTACTCCTACCTTTCGAAAATTTGAAGTAAGTTTGGTAGGTTTCGGTATGTTTAGGCGACAAGCTCGCTGTCATTAATATACCTCTTTCATCTATTTTGAAACCAGAAATAATAGTCCTTTATTCGTTTATGCAACATTTTGTACGCTCTGTCTACCCAATTTCAGAATACAGGCGAGAAACGTACATATTATTTAATTTTATTATTGTGTAAAAGAATAATATAACTGAATTCGTTATTTACAATAGATATAAGCTTCTGTCGAGTGTTTTTTTATTATTCAACTTAATAGTACCACTACGCGCTACGGCACTTTATTACTGTTCCAAAAAACTTGTGCTCGACATAAAAACTTGTCTCACTTTCATTTTGCGACCCCAGCGGAAAATTAATAAAATTTGTAAAATTCAAGTTATTCACGTACGACACCCTGGTGTTGGTAAGTTCTCGAATTTTCCCCGGGCGTTCGAGATATTCCGGAGTTGGCTCGTAAAGAAGTTGCGACTGTTCCAACTCGCAAGTGAGACTGCTCGCGTAATAGTTTTATTGTAATTTCATGTTTCAATACAATTTTATGGGAATGCATGGCGCTCAGGTGAGAAAGATGTAAATAGTTGATGTTCAAGTTTTAGATAAGTGTTATGTTTTCCGCTGTGAGATACAGTTGCTTGTGTTGGGAGAGCATTTTCTGAGAGCTCATTTTTCTTTCCTTATCTTTGCTCTTGGCATATCAACTTAACTGAATGCGATTAACTCCGAAACTATTACTCCACGGATTTTCATTTGTTTTTTCACTTTTATTCAGATAGTTTGTTTAATACTTTCGTTTCCTATTACGGAATAAAAAAAGAATTGAAAGTTCATCTAGACCTTCCGGAACCATAAGAAGGAAACATGATGAATTAATTTAAATAAAGTGAACGTATCCGTTGTAACACGTTTCACTCCCGTAATAACAAACTACAATCACAAAACATTAAAACGAAATGTTGCCGTAATTTTTAATTAACATACTCGCAAGTAAGAAAACGACAGATAGGCGGTTCAGTACTGTAAGGTGTGGTTGAAAGCTGAGGGTTGAAAGTGATGTCCTACTGGTTTCCCTCGCATAATAATAACAAGTATAATAGTTTCAATTATAATCAAGAATATATCTTATTTATTACATCTTTTATGTCTTGAAAATTGTTATCTTCTAGCTGTGGTTTAGCAGTTATTACTTAGTCTTATAGAATTAATTGAGTAGGATAAAGATGAGTTTCTCCCACGCTGAATCTTCATCAAAGTGAACAAAAATGCACAGTAAATATCAGACAGGTAATCACAAGTATTACTGGATCAAGTTTATATGACTGTGAAGTTTCTTCAACATTATTATTGACCAACACAATTAATTTTCCCAAAAAAAAACAACTGGAGAGGTCAGAAAATTACAGGTAGTCCGTCCCACGGTTTCGTCAATGCGGTTTATATACGATGACAAATTAGAAGTATTCCCAGAATTTCTTTTACTAATTAATTTGTGTTACCTTTATATCTTACGTGAAATGGGCATGGCTTGTCTATGTACCGTTTTGTGTGTTCTGCCTACCCCGTTTGGGAATACAGGCGTGATTGTATGTATGTATGTATGTTATTATCTTTCTACCGTGTTTCTACCTATTTAGTAGTTCTTTGTTTATTTTTATTATAAGTAGATTTAGACCTAGATCATTCTTGTGCCTACTTACTATGATATTTTCTGAAGTGTGAGTAAACACTTTTATTTTATTATTTAATGCCACCGAATTACTACAATTTAATAGAAAGAATCCATTGACTCTTGAAAAAAAAACACGTGGATTACAACTTCATCATTTAAGAGGAAATGGACCGGTCACATTTTGTATGGAAACGTAGTCCCCTGATTCCTCGCTGGATATTACCCGTAGAACAATGATTTTGTACATCAACAATCTCATGATATATTAGCATGTTCCTATGTTTTCCTTTTTTTCTTTATTGAATTATTAAAGGAGATATTAACCTTCAAAAACATGAAAAATTGGCAAGTTTTTTCCGTTGTGTTCAAACCTCTAGAAACCAATTTTAACACAATTATATCAAAATATAAGAACATATAAACACAGTTATGACATTTCTTAAACATTTAATGAAAAAACATATTTAATCGGTTAAGTTTTGGAGAAGAAATCAGGGGACTACGAAACGTTGCATATTTCCGGCATATTTCCTCTTAAAGAGTCGATTTAAAAGTGCCAAGGAAATGTCACCAGTAATCAAGGCTAGTATTACCCGGAGTGCAGACTGACACAAGCACAGTTTGCATGTAAATGTGCTCCGGATTTAGATGTACCCTACTGCCGCGATAGAAGCCCTAGACAGCTATAGAGCTGGAGTGCGCCACAATAAATTCGAATGAGCGTAATCTTGCTGCAGCAAATAATGGCGTCTTCGTAGACTCGGCTGACGTTTCAATCTCGACCGTATGCAGTAGCAGCAAACGTGTCGTCGACGATGCTTTGGTGCATTTCATGTGAAGTAAGATTCAACGAAGCTAGCGATACGATATCGAATAGCAGTGTTACCATGAGTTTACAGTGACCTTACTTGCTAGAGACGGCGTCAATGATTTGTACACAGAGTGGCCGAAATTTTACCGTAAATATTATATAATATTTTAATCATTGGTCGGGTATACGCGTCTGAAAAAATCTGTGAAGTTTTTTCTCGGAATTTTCATGTAAAAAAATACAATATCTGACAATATCTGAATACTACTCCTAAATTTGGTCGGTTTGACCGTAGCGGCGTAACGCAGGGAAGTGTCGACGATGTTTGCTGCTGCTGCGTGTGGTCAAGATTCAAATGTCTTCTTTAGTTTTTTTTTGCTCTTAGTGCTCCCTTTGTTGCATCCAAGTGTGCATGGAAGGGTTTTATAAATGATTCTAAATATGTCATTAGGAACTGAATGAGATGGAAGGCAGAATACTTCTCACGGAATTAATAAAATCAAGGGTTAAGTGGGTTTTTTATCTATAGATATAGATTGTGTGCATTTGTATCGACAATGTCTGTTTATATAAGTTTTCATTCTCTTCTTTGTGATATAGAAGTCTACTTTTTATTGTTGTTATTACTTATATACTTGGGATTTAAAAAACTTACTATTATATTGAAGGTATATATCAATAAATACATACATACATACATACATACAGTCTTTCCCACAGGGGTAGGCAGAGACCACTTTGTTCCACTTGCTACGATCCTGGCATACTTCTTTTGCTTCATCCACATTCATTAGTCTCTTCATACATGCTCGTCGATTTCGGGTACTCTTGACCTGACCTGTTTCTAAAACGTCCGCGATTTGGTCACGGAACGTCCGTCTAGGTCTTCCCCTCCCAACACACCCATTCACTCTTCCCGTATAAATCTGTTTTGTCAATCTTCTTTCATCCATCCTCTCTACATGACCAAACCAGCTAAGCATACTTCTTTCAATCCTTGTCACTATGTCTACTTTCACACCAGCTTGTTCCCTTATCACACTATTTCTAATTATGTCTTTCAATGATACACCTTCCATACTTCTTAACGCTCTCATTTCTACCGCATTTATTCTACTTTTATGCTTCGCTTGCCATACCCAACTTTCGCTACCGTACATAAGTGTTGGAACGAGCACCCCTCTGTGAACAGATCAATAAATACCTGTATCAATAAATACGACAGCAAAATACTGCGAACATTCTCCATCGTTAACCTGCAAACGTTTCCCCCGCGCCAATAAACAAATCCACCATCCAACCGTAAAGCAAATAACGAAGACAAATAAAAAGATAAATCTTCAAATACCTATAAAACAATAAAGACTAACAAAAGATGATTTTCCAACGCAATGTAGACAATTGTTAGAGTATTCGCTCAGCGGAAACACTAAATCGGCTCCGCATTGGTTTTACGAGTGACTTTCAATTTCCGAACACGTTATTTAGGCTTCCAATATCTTTATTTTCTTCTTCAGTTTAGAAATAATGTTTATTAATAAAAGCTTCGTTGAAATACTTACAGAAGACTCTTAATCTGCTCTTAACGACATTGATCTTTAATTATGAGTACTTTAAACATAAAACTAAGGTAATTAGATATTTTTCTGCCCTGTAAAAGGCTTAGCAGCGTGGCTTCTTTAATTGATCATTGATTGAAAGCGTGGTTCAGGAAAGTGATTTTTTTTACAGAATATTTTGATTTATGTAGTTGAATTTTAAGGGAGCCTGTCTGTATCCGAAGAGTACTTAGCTGTTCGAGTTTTGTACGACCGAACTTTCGGTTTCGGCCAAAAAATGGGTTTCGGCTTATCTTTAGCCTTGGCTGCCAAACAAACTGAATTCTAGAGGTTCTCTCTGCAAATGGACATGTTATGCGATAAGACAATCGTAACAAATCCTGTTTTTGTTCGCATCGCGAGATTGCGAAGTGAATGTGACTGACTTTTGTTCACTTATAATGGAAGTAGGTAACTACGAGTAAGTAGGACTGACACTATGTTTAAGTGTGAAGTAATGGGTATTTTATAGTGAAGGATACGGATGATAAGGAAGGCACAAAGGATAGGGGTACGAGTTAGGAGACGGTGTTGAATTTTCGTCAACAACTAGATTGGACGTATCTTTACAGAGTGATGTTGTGGAAGTTATATTAATATGCTAGTCTACATTTGACAATAATATAAATGAGGATTATAACGAAGGTCGTAGTTTCTTATTCAGAATGGGAATTGACTAAGCAAGCTCAAACGTTTCAAAAATTTATTCTATGATTTAGTCTAATTTAATAAGACGTTTATTTTGCCTTTATGCCGGCGTATTCTCAAGGCACTACCCACTCTTTTCTGTTAATATTTTGTAATAATTTTATGTCTAAAAGCTTTCTTGCCATTGGTAAACGAATGAAACGCTTCACGGTGCGAATATAATGATTTCCGACCTTTAACCTTTTCTTTGTTTCAGGCATCTTTGAACCTGTTTTCCAGGTAAAGTAACGTCGAGATGCATTAGTTTTAAAAATAAAACATCAAACATAAAATACATTTTGATGTTATCGCCCTTTTGAAACAAAAATCAATTTTCTTGGTACAATACGTACATTATTACCGTATTCCAGTAATATGTAGTTTGCGTTTGGAAATAAATTAAGAGGATAGTAGTCTTTATTGAGCAAAACATCTATCAAAGATAAATGGATTGAGACACAAACTTAGCTTAAGAGGATAGGAATCGCACCACTTCTCCATACAAACGTAGTCCCCTGTTTTCTCCGTGAATAATGACATTAGAGCAAAATTTTTTTTTACATTATATTTGTATCTGTTGTGGCTATGCCATGATTTGCTTTTATTGATTTTCATTTATTTTTTTAGAATACGTTACATACGTTTGTATGGAGAAGTGGCGCGACTCCTATCCTCTTAAGGTACACAGGCGCTGGGTTCGTCACCATTCCTATCTTTTTTATCTAAATTAAGACCAGAAACATAAAATTGACAAGGATTTGTCTATTTACCGTTTCGCGTTCTATGCCTGCCACGTTTGGGAATGGCTATGTTATTCGCCATGTGTGTCGGGTTTAGAATAACACCTCTCCATTTCATGCGTGGTTGTCATAAAATGCGACTAACAGTACTTAGGTACGTTTCAGGTGACAGGCTAACCTGTTACTAATATAATTCTTTCCTCTATGTTTAAATCTAAAATTATGCTAAAATTGTAGGTACTTTACTAGTAAGTGCGAAACAGTAGTGGTTTTATCTATGTAACGTTTCGTGTGCTCGGCCTACCCAGTTTGGGTATACATGGGATTAAAAAAAATCTTCTTAAACGGTGAATCCTCCAAGTTAGTCGCTATAATGTCTACTACCACGTTAAGATAATCGTTTTAAACTGCTACATAATGACACTTACTCGATCGTATTTTGAATATCATTTTCTATTTTGAGTGTAAAATTAAACGGAGTATTATCTTTTGATTTCTCAAGACAAAGGGTTCCAGGCCGTAAGCCCCCTAATGCCAGTAGGCCGTCTCAATGAATAGCCCCGCACTGCGAGTTGGCCGTCTGGCGCTATCGATCCGGCGCCCTCGTTTCAGCCTCAGCCGGCAATGCCCAAAAGAGGGCCTAGATGTGCCAACTTGAAAATTCATTGTTTATTTTTTTTTGGGCTAAAATATCTCAGACTGGGTCCCATGCGACGGACACCGGAGCAGACGCAGACCAAAGAGATGGCAGGACGATATGGAGATTTTAAGATCTGACTGACGAGGTCTGTCAAAAAACAGAGACGAATGGAAAGATGCCCAGCAGTGGGACACTCTACAAGATACATACATTTTTTTTTGATAAAATGAAGCGCTGATTGTACTCTCCATATCATTCAAGTTAATTGTTTCCGAGTAGGGTCAGATTTTGGTCCAACCAAACCAAACGAATTATTCTAAATTTACACAAGACTAACACAGAGTGATGTAAAAGAACAAACTGAAGCAAGTGGTGCACATTTAAAATATATAACAAATTTATAAAAATCAGGAATACTAGGTAAAGACTATGAAATAAGTACAGTCAGCGTCTGATACATGGTTACACTTTGGTACTTTGTCACTGTGATCGCAGTGACAATTTCATGCGAGAGTTCAAATATGAGGTTAATTAGAAAAGGTACTAAAGTGTATACATGTATCAGACGCTGACTGTACACACATACACAAAGAGTATGTTTTAGGATGCAACGATATAGGTAAAGTCTTTACGTATACAGTTGTTAACGTTCATGAACAGCTTGACAGAAGTGAATACATTACATGTATAGTTACTCGAATCCATGGATTCCAAGCCCACCATGTAAGGTACCTACATGTAAGACCTATGAACAGTAATCGTTACAGTGAAATTGCATCACTAGACAAAGGAAATTATTAATATGATTATTGCGACAACGTCCTCTGGCGGGTCGGAAATGAGTTTGTTCGATTAGGTATTTTAAGCCTAAGGACGCCGTTGATTTTTGCACACCATCCCTTTTTTCTAACGAAAACTTCAAATTGAATTCGATTTGAGTTGAAAAGCTAGTTCGCTGGGTTTAGATCTCGTTAGTATCAAATCAGTTCTATGAAAAGGAGCTTACCATGCGTGCGCCAAACCCTTCTCAAGATGTCTCTAAGTGAATATTTTAAAGGGATATGTCAGACAATGTTACTCAAGTCCCTATTGTTCCAAGTAATCCTAGTTTCAAGCTTCAATCTAAATCATGTTATGTAATTTACTTTCAGCAAAAATTGGACAAATGGATTTGAAGCTTGAAACTAGGATTACTTTTTTAACAACAAATGAATACTTCATTTCGGGCTACTCATTGTCTTTCACCTAGAAGCCACGGCGGCTACTGATAAATAAGGCTATACTCGATTTAAGATCTGAGTTATCTATTATGAGTCTCACGGAAGGTTCATGTTCAAAAATGAAGCATGTAGTAGCTTTTGATTTCATTGAGTAATTATGGCTGATCCAGTTATTATTGAAATGTGTTTCCAGGTAGCCGACAACACGGCGTCGTGTCAACATACATTAGACATGTTATTTGCCATCTTTTGGATATACGAGTACGTATGCTTTTCTACACGTGTAATATGATTTTGGCATGATTTGTGATCGATGAAACGGAATTGCTTTAAAAGTTACCCTTGTTAGCTTGCGTACAACATTTGGCTCCAGTGAATCTTTGAGCGGGCACAGTTTATTCATCTATTGTTTAAAAAAAAACTTTTTTTTGTTAAACATTAAGAATCCAGACTGTATTAAGTTATTAGCCTTTTTTGTTTCTTTAAAACAAGGCGACTAACAATTTCAAAGACATTTTTGCTTTGGGAAGATAGAAAGAAACCTTTGTCTCTAGTTACAACTTGTTTCGACTTGAAAATAAATGATAAAAGCTTAGACGTAAAAAAATTCAGAGAAGTTACATTTAGACTGGTAATTAACTAAATAAATTCAAATAAAAGACGACGTCGCTTTGATATAGCTTCTAGTTCATAATAAATAATGCATACTGAATAAGTTTGTTTCACTACCCCTGGTAGTGGGCAAACGAAGATAGCAATACGAGAAGCGTGATGTGGGCGTGTTATGTCTTAATTTTCCAGGAAAGCAGAAATAAAATTGACAGACCTTATACATTTAAATATCTCTGCAAAGGAAAGTAATAGAAATAAAAGAGTCACTGTGGTAAAAAAGGACAATACATCCGATTCGAGCTCATGTAACTGAAGCCAAGAATCATAATATTTTGATTATTTGAAATAGATAATAATATGTATTTTGTGAAATGGTAAGCAAATCTTTTTTGCGGTCCACTTCTTTGTCGTATAAATGTCCGAAATGAAAACATGTTCATTTCACGTTTTCATTAAATTTATTAAGGTAAAAGTACCAATGCTCGACGCCTCAACGCCCAATAGATGACACCCATCTGTCACCTGTCTTACTGTGACATAAGGTTGCAAGTGCCAAGTATTGGGTCAGTGTCGAGCACAGGGACCTTTATCATATTTCGTTAGTATATTCCAATTAAATGCGTAAGTTACGTAGGAAACCAGCTTCATCTTTATGAAAAGCTCCTATTTATTTCTGTGAGTTCTAAGTACAAGCAAACTAATTATGATTTGTTACTCAACAGATCCAAGACCATTCACAAAAGCTGAACCATTCATAAAGGTAACCGTTTGCATAAGATCTCAATCGTTATCAACAGGATAAACCGAGACCAAATTTAAATTAAGTGATGATACAATCTCTTTATACTGCTTTGATTGAATCGGAAATGAGTTAGAGATTCGATCGTTAAGTCGAAACGTTGTATAAATATAGAATTTAACTGTTAAAGCTTAAGTGGATTACGAAGTTGGAATTTGAGGTACAGTAACTATAATCCGATTGACCTCCGCAAAATGTCAGTAAAATTTAATTATTTTAGAAGTCAAACTAGTCGTCTAATGAAAAGGTTGCTCGAACGATGGACTTTATGAGGATTTGCTAGGATTTAGTTGAAAAAGTTTCTGTTTGAGAGATTTATTTGGCATTTGATAATAATCTGCTACAAATGGCATATACAACCTATCTTATAGTTATTTATCTACAACCAATCTAGGTCAATTGTCAGATTAATTATGAACAGAATTCCTCGAAATGAATATCAATAATGAAAGATTCCGACATATTGAAAATCTCTAAATTCTTCTGGCTCGGTTAAAAATCGAGAATTCCGAAGCTTGAGAGTTGGAGAATGCTCAAGTCTCACTGCGAATTCTATTTCCTTTACAATTCCTATCTGAAATGGTATCCAATTTCCGTCGATACCTTATTTGTATTTACACAATTTTAAACGGATAAAAATGTAAGTATTGGCATTTCGTTTTATTTGGGTACTTTTATCAGTTTGTAATGGTAATGCCAATGATCTAATAACAATTAGGCAGTTACCCGTGTGGTGTCAAATTTAGAATAACACGTCTCCATTCCTACCGTGGTCGTCGTAAGAGGGAATTAACGAACATTTAGTTATGATTTAGGTGACATACTAAGCTGTCACTGGTTATACTCGTGTGTTTGTATGATAATTAGTTTCAGCTCTCGAAATTGCTTAACGATGTTCATTTGTTAAAACTTCTTTGGCATCAAAATTTTCTCGAGGAGCATTACTAAAATAATCAGATCTTGCTTCAATGATTTATTTAGCATCTGATGTCTGGAGTTTGTCAGCATCCACGAGCGGGTAATGTAATTACCAACGGGAACATTGCGGGCACTTAGCTAATTTTTCGAGATAATTGTGTTTAGTTTCGGTCGAAGTTTTGGTAGCAAAATGATAAGAAAATATACTTACTTAAAATTGGTAAAGATTAGGTACTGTGACGATTTGTTAGTGAAACCAGAAGGAAATTGACTATTAGCAATGTAATTGGTAATTAATTCCATTGTAGCACATTTTGCTGTAAAATTGCTGTTGGCATTCCTTTGCAGTAGATCTATTATTTACGTTTGGGTGTTGCCTTCGTCCTTTATCACTCTGAAACGTTTAGCGTCTTCAGAACAGTCTGTCTGTGCTTCTTCCCCATATTGTATAAACCGCCGCTCATTTACCGACGTTCTCGGGACATTACAAGCAACAATGCAAGCGTCATAATTCACGACCGCTTCCGCGCCGTTCTATTTCAGAGCTCCATCTGTTGATTAGTTCTCAGCACCACTATTTACGTTACACCTATAAATTTCTCCTTTGTACTGTGCGAAACAGAAACCATTTCCCTAATTGAATTTGTGTTGTTTTTGCTCTTGTGGAAAATTGGTTGCATTCAATGCGGGGCGAGCGTGAGAAAGTGCATATTTTCAACTAGCTCGGCTAGCGTATATTTAGCCCTGGTTCCTTGTGTAATGTTTGAATAAAGATGTCTGCCGTGATTGGACGTGTTTCGCGAGTCGTAAACTGGGGCTGATCGTAAAAATATTTCGGTTTTAATCAAGTAATGCAACTGGCTATCTCGTTGCAACGTTTACGTGCAATTAAATAGTTGATTTAAGAAAGTGCAAATATCATTATGGTGTTAACTTCGATGATTATTATTTATTACTCGTAAATGTAACTGATATCCTGAATTAAGATGATGTAATAAATATTTAATAAATTATTAGTTCGTCGTTAACTAATGAAAGTATAAGTTGACCTTGTTTTGAAAAGAGTGCCAACTCCTTTGTTTCGTTAATAATTGAGGATGACCCAACCTTGATGGTATTTATTGCTCTCCCTTCCGTCCATAACTCATTCACGGGCCAAGGTAATGTCAAGCGAAAATACCGAAGAATATCTCGAGGGGTCGATATTTGGCACAAAATTATACTTAAGGCCAAAATTTACAACCAGCTTGATATTTCAGCCTATTATGCCAATGTGTGCAATTTCTAATTATAATGCCATCTCTATATTTTTCAATACGAGTTTAATAAAGTTTTCCAATTGAAAGAGTAATGCCACCTCTATACCTTCCAATATAATAAAGTTATCCAATTACTTACTCGTAAAAGAGACCTTTCTTTGGAACATCTTCGCAAATAACTCCTCACAATGAGCTTAATTGTGAACTAATAATTGTTTTAATTGGAGACGCAACGATGGATCTCTGAAACAACGTTGTTATTGGTCTGGCCTGTAATTTAAGTTCATTAAATCTCCTGTGTGTACTCCTAAGAGCAAACGTTTTATCAGTATTTCGTAGTTACCCATTTCTGTATTATCTTTGTTTTTAATATATTTCACAATCTTATGTGCGTTTTCGAAAACAGTGGATTTACGCCTTTTTTCGGAATCACGATCAATATCGATTTGAGTAATCATCATAACATACTCCAAATCCTTTTCCGTGCACAGTGCCAGGCTGTGGAATCGGTTGCCAACTTCTGTCCGGCAATCAACCTCGATTTACTCGTTCAGGGAGCGCCTGAAGAAGATGTGGCGTTGAATTATTTCTGTATTGTATATGTTTATGTTTAACTTATCTATTTGTTATTGTATTACTATGTGTATTTATAAAGGTTATAAAAATCATATAATTACTTGTATTATATATTTTATATAAATTGATAGTATTTGTTGTACTTCACCATGTTTATTGTATCCTCTCTTTTTGTCGGTCTCAATAATTTCGTTTCCTCTCTGCCTCTCTAAGGTTGGCTGTAAGAGATCCCTTAAGGGATAAGTCCGCCTTTGTACTTCGCCATTTCATTTGTATTTCATTTTTGTTATTTTGTATTTTGTATTTTTTCCTTTTGTACAATAAAGTGTTTACTTACTTACTTACTAGTAATGAAAAATAAAATCCCATATATAATTTAGATCGATATTCTGAGGAAGAGAAGCACCCAATTTTCAAATTTAGAAAAATAACGGCAACTTTTTTGTAAATCGCCCCTCTGCCAGTCAACAACTTTTCGATTTAATTTGAAATCGGAATAAAACAGCACTACATTTCTGAATTTCACTGTTCCATTCGGCTTCAGGAGAAAATCGCCGATTCAACTACCCACCCCGCCATGGCTCAGACCGTAATTTTACAACGTGCCTATTTTTATAGCCGCAAGGGGGCGCTCTCCTTGAGAAGGTTGGGAGGCCTATTTACGTTAAGGCTGGGCGACCTACCCGCGACCTTTGACCCGCGTCTGACCTACATTCGGGTGCCTTACGCATTACGCAACCTAAATTGAAATATTTTATACGACCTCTGCTATGTTAATTCAGTTTTAGCTTTATTACCGAAAAAGGTTCACACGTTTGGGGTGGATTAAGAAAAAAGGATTTTTTTTCTGTAATTGAACGCTTAATTAAAATGTTGGGACGCTTAAAGTGTTTTGGGTGAAATAAAATATGATAGTAAGTGTACTTATATTTTTTGATCGTGGCTTGATTCAAGTATAAGAATAACCTAACTAAAGGCTCACAAACTAACTACTAATCAGACTTCTGAAGAAATACCTACCCTGAATTTCGAATCTCTTTAATCTGCTGACACATCTGTTTGTGAACTTAAATGGCATAGATAGATAGGTATTGGGGTTAAAATTATGACACTTCTTTTCCATTGGAGGTTAAATAGTCAAGGAGTTGATCGGGTGTTTACTCTAATTAAGTAAGAGCATCATTTGATAATCGATAAGTGTAATCAAATGACATTTTATGAAAATTGCCTAAAAAAATTACACCGTGCGCAATTTTATGACGTAGGGCAGGAGTACCGTTTGTGGCCACCTTGGCACCATTTCTGGCCAGCTGACATTTGAATTAATTTATAAAAAAATCACAATATTAAAACCACATTTTTATTATATTTCCATCAATTCACTTGAAATTGAATCGAAATGTTAATGATTTGTTAGTATACATTTTGTTTTATTGTTTATTTAAACAAAAAATGGCCACTAAGGGGTCGGTGGCCACAGCCGGGTGATCTGCCCTACATTGGTACCCACTGAGAACACAATTATTTAATTTAAATTATCACATTGTAAAAATACAGGGAAAAGGTGCCGAAAACGCCAGCCGCCTTGCCGCGCTGAACTGCAACGGACAACCTTTGCTGCAGGAATGACCCAGTGCGTGGGTCAAGACCCCTCTAACGAAGACGGTTCCCCACATTTTTCAGAAAAAGCATTGCTTGCGAGCCCCAATAACCAGTCGTCTCCACCACAAGAAGAAACTAAATTAAACATGTCATGAGTGATAAGCATAAATCAAATGAGGCCACTAATGTGTTCTTTTAACCAGCATGTTCCAGTTTTGATTCTGTGATCAAATAATATAAAAAGATACGACTTCGTTGAATTTATATTGGACATACGCTCTTTTAGCTTCTTGCAGCTGTTCTGCGGTCGTAACATAATACAGCCTTCGAGTTTTGAAATCGTACGGCTTGTCAACACAGTATTTTTACAATGCACTTGTTCGGAAATAGAAGTGCATAAAACTTTTCTGCATAGAATTTGTGAAAGTGATTTGTTACGGTACGAAGTTGCATCGAAATTTTAGAAACTTTCCTATATTAAATAACTATAGTAATTTCTAGTCTAAGTTCACATGCATGATACTACGTCAAAGAATATAATAATGTCAATGGACCTATCTGTGAACTGTGACATATTTTGCTGATGGTACGAAATCCTAATGAGCAGTGAGCCAAAATAATAAATGGGTTAAATGACACTTTTTCACAAAGCAAAAATGTGCCATTGGTATTAACACTTAAAAAATCAAACGCAAACGTCTTTGTTATCCAAGAAACAGCGCCCAACAGAAAATAACGTGCAAAAACGCTGCCATTTCACGCAGAACAAAATCCGGAACCTAAGTGTTGGGAAAAGGACTCCAACTCGTGCAGGGTTACCAGACTTAAAATTTAAAAGCCAGGTAAACAAAAAGCCTAAGTACCTATCTACCACCTAATTTTTGTTACACGTTTTTCGGAAAAGTAGTGCTGATTTTGAAATTTTGCTGTTGAATTTTTTAATCCTTATTACTATTTGATGCACAAAAAATTATTTTTTATGCCTAAGTAGTACTATTACGTGTGTATGTGTAGGTATCTAATCAGGATGCGTTTTTTTATTTTAGCCAAATTTCTAAAGAACCAAAATGTCACGGAGGGTTTTTAATCTTTTTTAAATTGGTTCAGTAACAATTGGTAACTATTTATGTATATTTTAAATCACTAGATATGACAAAAAACTGAAATTAACATTCGCAAAAAAAAACTCATTTTCTGCGTTGTGTTACTGATCATTAAAAAAAAGACAAGATTAGCCCTATCTCTAACTTTTATCTACAGAATCCCTACTATATTCTCGAAATCCACCCAGATACGTATAGCAACCCTAAACCCGCGAGCGCCGGGCGCTGAGGCTGTGTCGCGGCCGGGTCACGCCCTGCTCTTGAACTGATTCCGCACTTTCGGTTTCTGCCGGGACAGCCTGACCTACCCGAAGGAAGCGCTCGGGTTCGACTCGGGAACCGGGAATGGCGACACGGCATCTCCGCGCTTTTCTTTACTGCTTTCCTTAAATTTATACGATGACCGCAGCACCGTGACGTGTTCAAATGACGCTGATACATTATTTTACTTTATTGTTATAATTTGAATAGAATTTTTCATAGGATTTTTTTTAGTTTGTACATTTTTATAAGCAAATTGCCGTGTGGTGTCAGGTTTAAAAAAGCACCTCTTCATTTTTGCCGTGGATGTTGTGATGGTGACTAAGGAAATAGCTATGATTTTGACTATGTAGCGTTTCGTGTGCACTGCCTACCCCATTTACGAATATGGGTGTGATGTATGTATGTATATTATTTTATTTCGCGAATTACGAAAACATAATGAACCGAAAATATAATGGTAAGCTACATCGCGCAAGTTTTCCAATGAAACGTAGCAAGGGCACAAAATAATAAAAATGAAAAATGAACTTTGAATATAAATGCACATTACGGGAGATTCGATTAGGTATGCGAGATACATACTTATAAGAAGAAACACACCTCGGCAAAAAGGTTAACATATTCGTAAACCTAAGAAAGCCCCGAAATCGCGACGTCGAGCCCTTTTCCAAGAAACAAAAAAGTAGGCAACACAAAAAGGAATAAACAAATTGGCTACAAAGAAAAACAATTTGCAAAAACAATCTTTTCACTTAAATTCGGATCGCACGTGTCGTTCATTTGCAAAGGGAAACATTCGTTTCCGTAAACATGGGTTCGATATTAAATTAAGGTACGATTTTGTTTTCGTCCTCGCGATTCACATTTGTCACTTTTATGTTGCCGACGACAGATCCAACGGTGCCTACTCTAATAACACTTTCACGTTCCTTTCTTGGTTTTCTTGCCTTCAACGATTCAGCTCGTTCATTATCTTTACTACATGGCGACTTATTTCGATTCAACGCAGGGTGATCTAAATGCGTGTTAGTGTGGAGAGACTTTGCTAAGAATAGATTTCGCGAAGTTAGATGGTCTTATAGGAGCTACAGTATAGTTGCCATTAGTATTCTTCTAACAATACTATTAGTAATTAGTATACTTCGTCCTCCTGTGTGGTTTTGGGATAGAATAACACTTCTCCATTTCTTCCCTGTCATAAGAGGCAACTAAGGACATAAGTTTAGGTCTGCTTTAGGCGACAGGCTAGCAACAAGTCGCTATTATACTACCTATTCCATCTGTTTTCCAACCTAAAATTATGCTAGAAGTTTTTAGAAGATTTTCTATCTTTCTTTCTTTCTTTAGAAGTGGCTGCGATGCGTGAAATTGTCATAATCATGGTTTTTTCTGTCATGTTTCGTATGCTTTGCCTACCCTATTCGAGAAAATAAGCATGATTGTATGTATGTATGTTTTCAAAAACACAGTAAAACAAACTGGTCAATTGTCTGGCTTATGTACGTCCTCCCGCCATTAGCCTAAGGGTAATCAAAACAGCCGTATCAAGTTGCAAAATCTCGGCAACCCTTTCCATTAGTCTGAAAAACATGTATAATCTTACGTGGGGTGATCGACCTCTTGATGAGCCCGTATCTTGTTTCGAGAAACCCACACCATATTATCCTTTTTTTTGCCATTATCATGTCACGGCGAAATGACACCTAAGAGTATTTATTTTGTCTTTGTCTATAATGATATTAGTAGCAGTGATATAATGGTATTAGATGACAGATATGATTTTTATACTTAATGTTAAGCCAGAGTTCAACCATACATTTATTTGTATAGAAAATTAAATGCTTAAAGCATGACGTAATCTATCACAACATACATTATTTAACTAACAAATATTAGAGCAGTGAATGGTCTATAAAGTTGACTATTACTAGAAATACTGGACCTAAATTACCTATATTCTTTTAAAATTCTTTAAATTCTAAAAAAATTATAGCGTTGTAGAGAATGCATAGGTTAGTAACCAAACAGTTGAATGGTTCTCAGAAACGAAAACTCTACTTCAATATTCTTCCTACATTCCAGTAACCAATTCATAGTTTTATATGATAGCATATTTTATGAATCACCTCCTAATTCACAAGGTTAATTTCCGCTGTAACCGGATACATAAATACGTGTTAGAATCTCTACAATTTAAATGCCCCTTGGCCGCTCAGACTACACGGAGCCACCGCACCGTATTTGGTATTCTAAAACTTTCCTCACTTAAAAACTTATCTGAGGCATCGCAGAAGTAAAGACGAACAATATCGACGAAAAAACATAAACAGGGGAAGCCATTACGTGTATTCTGAAAGACGAAGACAGTAAAGGAAAGATTATTTATGAAGATTCGCACAAGTTGGCGGATGATAAATGGGACCGTTCTCCCGGCGGACTCGCTAATGCTTTACGTGGTGATAATAACGCGGCTGTATCTTCAGTCGAGTGTTCAGTTAATGCGCCAAACATTCCACATTATTCACAAAGCACTGCACTCTTAACTAGAGCTATTTCTTCTAATTTAAAAGCATTTCTTGCGCCTTTGAGAATGTCTTCTGTGATTTGTAAATCTTCAATAGCGTTACTTAGATGTCTTTAGTTTCATTCATTAACATCTTAAACGTAATTTCTATAATGGACAGCCAGATAGCTCAGTGGTTTGAGATTAGAGTCCTAGTCTGGTTAGATGTCTATTTGATGAAATCGAATGTTTGCTCTCGGGTTTTGGATGTTTATCAATAGAAATATGTCTAATAATACGATTAACTTCTTCGGTTATAATAATATATTTACTTCTGCTATTACATTTGTTGCACATTACTCAACGTCAAGCTTAAATCGTTTCGTAATTTTCATTCTGAATTTTAAGCATCCAATCAAAACCGAACGATTAACTCTTCAAACGAGCTCACAATTGGCAGTTTCATTATTTACCTTGGCACGGGTGCTCCTTAAAAACATTGGAAAACTCGTCCGTATTTTCCTTCAAAGTGTAATGGTTTGGAATAAATGGTTAATCATCCGCGCACGTCCACGCCGAATGATCTTGCAAGCCATTGACGCAAGTTCGTCTTATTGTAATGTATTCGATAAATACATTCATGCCAGACAAATCTTTATTTAACGCGATCGCGTTCACACACGGCTACCAAACAACTTGCTTTGGCTCTGTTAACTCGTATTATCCATACCCGGTCTGCATTTCCCAATGCAATTTGGACGCAACACAGTATGGACAACGGTATATCTCAACCATTTTCAAAGTCAAATCTTGGAAGCGGATGGGTGCATGAATTATTGAATATACTAAGGTATAGGATGTTAAAGGGATGAGTGATTTCCATCGGTTTTTCATAGATGTTTATTCTAGAACGATGTTGCGCACTGACAAACAACGTAACTGTAATATTACGTTAAATATTTATTTATCGCCTTCCTTTGAAGTTAGACGTTAACATGTTACGTTTCAAAGATATTTTAATATTCCACTTTCAGAGTCTGAATGATTCAATATAAACGAGGTGAGTTAGTTTGGGTGATGAATTAAGTACATTATGTAGTAAGTGTACTCACATAAATAAACATATAAACATCACGTCTTGCTACATGCGGACATATACAGGGTGTCCCAAAGTTATGGGACATGAAGGGGAAGTATCTTAAATATCGTAGATAGGGTATTTTGCTTAAAGAAGACTTTATCTTATTTTTAAAAGTTAGTAATTCTGCATTCATACATTTTCTAAAAATTTCTTGCTTCGTCTGGAAATCGAACCGACTAAAATGTCAAAAAAAAATCATCCTGTTTTTATGATGCCAATCGAAAGAATAGCTAAAAAATAATAACTCTGCTTAAGTAACATAGTATTTTAAAAGAAAGGAACAACGTGAAATTAATCAGTTTAATCAAATTAAAAACATACATGAAACTGTCGTGGTCAATTAAGTGGATATTTTTGTGTAAATTAAATTAATTAAATGCTCAAAATGTGATCCCTCTTCTCTTACACAAATCGCCAATCTTTTATTGAGTCTGCTGCCTGTTGAGCCTCGGAAATTACCCCATTAGATTTTTTCTTTTGGGGATACGTTAAAGATATGCGATAAAGCGATACGAGAACGTGGGCGAGTTACAAACAAAATTGTGCCATATCACATCGAGTGTTCACCATAAAATTATTAGAAAATCAACAGGCAGCGGACTCATTAAAAGATTGGCGATTTGCATCAGACAAGAGGGATCAAATTTTGAGCATCTTATTAATTAATTAACTCAAAAATATCCACTTAATTGACTAGGACAGTTTCATGTGTATGTTTTTAATTTGATTAAACTGACTAATTTCACGTTGTTCCTTTCTTTTAAAATACTATGTTACTTAAGCAGAATTATTATTTTTTAGCTATTCTTTCGATTGGCATCATAAAAACAGGTGTTTTTTTTTTTGACATTTTAGTCGGTTCGATTCCCAGACGAAGCAAGAATTTTTTATAAAATCTATGAATGCAGAATTACTAACTTTTAAAAATAAGATAAAGTCTTCTTTAAGCAAAATACCCTATCTACGATATTTAAGGTACTTCCCCTTCATGTCCCATAACTTTGGGACACCCTGTATACATGGGGACAACTGAGCACATTACGCATCTATTAACGATAAAAGTATTACCCCTTTTTTCTGTGCTAAAGCAATAGGTCCTAGTGTGGGAAAGGGCCATTCTGTATTTGGAGCGAAATAGCTCCACGGAATGAATTTTGCAACATAAGCAATGCAGCCGTACATAATTTAGTACGTGTTACAAAATTCTATATCTCCACCGTAGTGATTTAACTAGAAGAAAATCTCATCATCACTGATGTGGTTTTTCAAGTTTAAAGGTTAATTCGCCAACAGAAGAGACTCCACTTTCGATTTAATAGCTTCACCGTAAAGGTTTGTCAGCGAAGTAGTACCATCGTTAATGAGCCTATTCTACACAGAATGGCAAATGCCCGTCCCTCTCTTTTTAATCTAATTGGAAAGAGATGATAATAGATCAAAACCAGTCGAGACGACCACGTGATAGCCGGGCGTTGATTTCTCTGATGACAAGAAACGCAAGCGCATTGCATTCCTCGAGTTGTACGCGTGGACTTAACCGCATTTTATTACGATTGTGTTAGAGATTTTTATTTGTATATTTCATAATATTTTTTCTTTGAATTGGGTTTGATGTTATGCTCTTATAGTTTATTTTTATTTTTACTGAAGCAAATAATATTACAAAACCAGTTGATACTTATACGTCATACATAAAATCATACAATCACGCCAATTGATGTTTCCTAATGAGGTAGGCTGATCACACAAAACGTTGACATAGATAAAACTGTATATGTTTGTGTATGTATTTCGCGTTACACTGCCACTTCCAGCATTACTTAACATTCGGAAACAGATTAAAGAGGTACAATAGTGACAGGTTGCTAGCCTGTCGCCTAGAGCATACCTTGACCTATTTCCTTAGTCACCTCTTCTGACACCCATGGAAGAAATGGAGAGGTGTTATTCTAACCCGACACCACACGGATTAAACGTGTGGATTCTATTTACGTCTAGATAATCACAGAAAAATAGGATTATTTTTTATAATTCTACGTCACTTTTATTGACTAGCTCAAATACTGACATTGCTAGTATGCCGTAAAATGTTTCCAAACCCGAATTCTTCAACGAATCGAATCGTTCTCGTTTCTCGGCCCGCCAGTCCGAGTTATGTACACGAAGGTGAAACCGTCCCACATGCCCACTGCACTGCGGTTGTGACGCCGACAACTGTTACAGCTGTGAATCGATTTTCATTCTTTAATCGACTTTTTTCGACCGTATCTGAGCTGTTCTATTTATTCAACGTTGTTTAAATAAATATTGTTTATGGACATCTAGAAACCGTTTAATAGTGTTCTATTATTTTCTCTTTCTAAATTAGTTCTTCGAGCTATCATTAGGTCAAACTGATAAAGTGAAGGTAACAAATATAGTATCATGCTCCCATTTCAGAGAATGAGCCAAGTAATGAGAAATGATGTACTTTTTATGGTGTCAAGTATCAAATATTGTGTAAATAAACGCGCTAGTCTATCTTCGTATGGTGTCAGGTTTAGAATAACGCTTTTCCGTTTCTTCCGTGGATTTCGTATGAGGCTACTAAGGAAATAGGCCAAGGTATGTTTTCGACGACATGCCAGCAACCTAACCCTATTATAACTTCGAACTTGAAACTTAAAAAAGTATGCCAGAAGTTGCCACAAAAAGTGAAGTAGTCATGGTATTTTCTATGTACCTATAGCGTTTCGTGTGCTCTGCCTACTCTTTGGGAAGACAGCAACGATTCACGATTCGTCACATTACACGACATGGGAAGCAAAAAATCAGTGCCATTTTTTTATGTTGTTCTCTCGCGAAGGTAATTTAGCCGTTCCCAAATATGCCATTAATATGGCCAATTAACCTTATTCCGGTGCTTTAACAGATCAAATCTTGACCCGTTTGCGGGATAAATTCGCTGTTTTATGATTGAGTTGTTTTCGAACGCACGGAAGTATGTAGGACGCTCGTGTCGGCTCCGCGATATGATATCTTTCTGGGTTAACAACCTATTGCCGAGTATCGCTGCAATCACCGCTATCGGTCACCTCTAGACGTCTGATTGGGTTCGTGGGATTAATTTTGTTCTTAAAAGAAGTTACTCATGCGGTGAGATTAAAAGCGGGTAAAGGTGTCTTTGAGACGAAGAGGAATAAACGAAAATTTATACATACATACATCACGCCTATGTATGCCAAAATAGGGTAGGCAGAGCACACGACATGCTAATAATCGAAGCCATGACTTTGTAGCCACTTTCAGCATACTTAATTTAAAAAACATACATACATACATAACCGTCACGCCTTATTCCCTGCGGGGTAGGCAGAGACAACAGAGCGCCATTCGCATCTATTCTGACATACTTCTCTCGCTTCACTCACATTCATCACTCTTGTCATACACGCTCGACGGTTTCGGGTGCTCCTTATTTGGGCTTTGTTTAGTACATCGCCGATCTGGTCGATATACGTTTTTCGAGGGCGCCCTCGACCGCCTTGCCCTAACACACTTCCCTTGTAGATCTGCTTACATATCCTTGATTCATCCATTCTCTCCACGTGCCCAAACCAACGCAGCATCCCTTTCTCTACCCTTGTAATAATACTCTCTTTCAGACCACACTTCTCTCTAATCACGCTATTACGCACCCTATCAGTAAGTTTTATACCACTCATGCTACGCAAAGAACGCATCTCAACCGCATTCACTCTACTTTCATGTCTCTTCTGCCACACCCAACTCTCGCTGCCATACATCAAAGTAGGTACTAGCACACCGTCGTGAATAGCCAAACGAGCATTCTCAGAAATGTCCTGACGGCTCACAACGGAGTGAAGTGCTCCATTCATTTGATTTCCCGCTTTTACTCTACTTTCGATATCCTCATCGTACTTACCGTCACTCGTGAACATACATCCCAAATACCTAAAATCTCTCACTTGTTCTAACCTTTCACTCCCAATTGTTATAACACATTCAGTCATTTCGTCGTTCTTCTCTATCACCATAACTTTCGTTTTACCTACGTTCATTCTCATTCCCTTCTTTTCAAAGGATTCGTACATTAGAGTCACCATGTCCTGTAACTCACACTCCGACGATGCAAGGAGCACCTGATCATCAGCGTACAAGAGACATTTGATGAGAGAGTATAATTAGAGAGAATAATTTAAAAAACTGTGTTTAAGAGCGTGCACACAAAATTCGGTGATTTTGATGTTTTTCCAATGCTTTAGAAAGCTATAAATCCTTAAGTTTTTAAAGAAAAACTACTGTAACATATAAATAAACTCTTTTTCTAGGGATTAACGGAAAAAATATTTTATTAGCAACACAGATTTCTTTTACTTAGCCAATTTGTTGAAGGGTTTTCACAAAAATACGCGTCAGAGCTGTCTTTCACTTGAAAATTTGCCATTAAAATTTACCATAAACGATATAAACTTGTTATTATCTGATAGACAATATAGTTTACTGGGGATTAACGGAATAACATGAATCAAATTATTGGTTTTTATTATTCAAATATCATTTTACATAATTTCAAAATTGAACCATTACTTTATTTTTTTTCTCATTGATTTTAATGTAATTACAAATGAAACAATTTTATTCTAAATTTACAGAATACGTTTAGTCTAACCATATTTTTTTCATGGCTAAATATGAGTTAATTTACATTTCACGATTTTTTAAACATTGGTCCAAAACCACTAAGGTCAGGTGGGGGAAGAGAAACGCAGGGATAAGAGGGCTCTACAGACCATAATTACTCATAACTCGACGAGTTATGGTCTGTGGTGCCTCTTACCCCTGCCCTGCCCCTGAATTTCTCTTCCCCCACCTGATCTTATATTACGTTAGTAAAAAATGTGTGCGCCCTCTTAAAAACTCTACATTAGTTATGACTTTAGCAAACTGATAACTTGTTTTTGCTAAGTTGCAGTTTAAAGAAGATTTCCTATTTCGGATTTAAGAGATGAATGACTGAGCTCAGCCTTTCAAATTGACTTAAGAACCACGACTCGTCTTCAGAGCGTGACTTGAAAAAGAAGAAGATTGAAGCCTAAAAAAATGTAAACTGCAGTGCTCTTTTAAAAGGAGGGTAGCAAGCTCTGTGGTTTATTCAGTTATCACAAGTTAGTAGGTACGTTGTTAAGTAAGCAGTTACCTTTACTTACACCACGGATTAGATAAAGAAGGTTGGATTGGCAATACGCGCAAGGCAGGCGCACCACAGGTATGATCAAATGGTCATACTTTAAGAACCACGCGATCATACTTGTTTAGTGGCATGACGTTTGCATCGCCGTGCGGAGCTGCGCTAAAATCCTTTGAAAATGCCGTATTGTACGATTGTTACGAGTAGGTTAAAGAATCAGGCGTCAAGTACTAAGCAAGGAGTAATTTACATTCACCGATAAGCATAGAACCTTCGTTTTATAGCATATTTTTCGAAAAAACTATTTTTAATTATGAAATTCTAAGTAGAAACAACAATTACGCCAAGAGACACAGAAATGTACATTGCTGTTGAAGTACGCAAATATTTCGGGTGAAGATACATTTGACGCGCAATGGATAACGAAGCAATCAAAATAAACACGCTTCTTCAACTCGATCGCGGCCTCGCCGGACTTGAGTTTGTAGTGAATCTTGTGCGGGTAGTTGTCTCGTACGTACGCACTTTCGACGCAGTGTGCGAACCAATTGCAGCTCTTTATTCTACGTGTATTAGTGTGCGTAATTGTGTATCTATTATTATTGTTGATGTAGTGGAGTTCTTTGGTGGGAGACAGGTGGCGACGCTGGTTTTCAAACAAAAGTGTGACTTTTGCCTATCCAACCTTCTTTATTCTGATCCGTGACTTACACTATACCAATAGTGTTTAAATTAATCCGAACAAAACTTTAACTTACATAATTTATGCATAATGCATCATAAAACTAAGTTTTGTTTTATTGCGCTCGTAAAAACAATATTTTTCATTCCCAATGTTAATGTGAAACACCTCGAGTGCTTATAAACTTTATTATCACATTATTTCAAGTTGATTGGTTGAAAATCCAAATTGGGAGCTTTGGCGCGATCCAGTCACGCTATTGGCTAGCTACATTACTAACACCTAGATTAGTATCTGTGGTAACGAAAATGGGGCGTTTTTCTTTGCTTACCACTGGAGGCGTTTTCCGAGGCGAACAGCGGGGCGGCGTTGTAATCTGGAAAGAAAAATACCTCTGTTTAATGGATAACATTCTATAACTTTCGACATCAAAACATTTGCCGGGAATTGTAAGTTTTTCTAAGGATGTACTAAACGGGTGTGGATGGGTGTGTTGGTAGAGGTCGCCTAGACGGACGTTCCGTGACCAAATCCGACGAGCATATGCGAAGAGATTAATGAATGTGGACGAAGCAAAAGTGATATGTCAGGATCGTAGCAAGTGGAACAAAGTAACTTGCCTACCCTTGAGGGAAAGAAGTGCGACTGTACATGTATGTACGTAGATGTTAAAAGTATTTTCCCACATGAGATAAGAAAATGACAAACAGTGTAATGGACGTAATGTAATTTTCCTATCTCATATTATTAACCGTGGATTCGAGTGGATTGAATATGGGGCCATGTCTTACATTGACCTAAGCGCTCCTTAGCCTTCCTATCTCTTGCCATTATACGGTCAGCAAAAGCGCCAAGATTCCCAGATAACGCGTCGAATTTTGAGAACCATACCACGGACCTAGACGATATTAAGGCTGCCTCGTCACGTTTACCACTAAACTGGAACGGATGGCTGTTGGCGCGTAAAGCGGGAAGCGTGGCGAAGGCCGCGAGGTAAACGACACGGCGCTTACGCAACTGTCGTAGCACGTACTATGGCGTTTCAGCCTGAACGACGCCGATGACGTCTCGCTCTAACTCGTTGCGAGTGACGAAGAGGGAGTGTTGGTTCGGGACTATTATGCCAGTGTAACGTAAATGTACTAATGACTATTGAATGTCGAAAATGTTATAATAGTAATACAGAACACTATGTACGGAGGCAACAGGCGGTAAGTCGCTTTTAACAACAAATGAAAAAAATCAAACGGGTGCAAGGTGGAAAAATTAACAAACAAAACTATAATGTAAAACACACCTTTATTCCCAAATAGGATGGGCAGAGTACATGACATGTAACATATATGTATTCCAATTTGAGAATACAAGTGTGGTTGGTATGTATGTATGTAAATAATAAAAAAAAGACTACATGTAAACATAGCATAACACAATCGCTTACTTTAACAACTAGTATAGCCAATTAGAGATGTTATCGACACTTAAATGCGGCTTAACAAAGTCACCACTCAAACTGATGAAACCATAACCGTGTTATGTGAGTACACAATGGCAAACCCTTGCAACTTAAACCCCACTGGGCGCGATTTGCGGCTTGCCGAACGTATGCGTCGTTCAATGCGTGGTTGTGACTCTCACCCTACGACTGTTATCAAGGAAAGCACGCAATGTATCGGGGTACCGCGTAATCACGACTGGGCTGTTGTTTTAGTATTACCGTCCCGCCCACGAGGGTAAGGGCAGCCTTGCGCGTGCGTGGTTTCAAGAGTGAATGACAATGCCGATGTGCATTTGTTTTCGCTGTCATTGATTAACGAGAGTAAACAGAGTCATCTTCGTTATTCTGCTTTGGATACTTTTAAACGTATTGATAGCAACTCAGAATTAGCTTTCGAAGTCAGTGATGTTGATAACTAACTTATGTAATAAAGTGGTGTTTAAGATTGTAAAAGTTAAGTAAAACTGAACAGTGTACGAGTTGAATCGTTAAGTCATCAATATCAGCATCATTGCCTTCATAGTTTATTACAAAGTGGTCAAGACGTAATGCAACTTATTTCATGCCCGTATAGAGTAATTAAATGGTGTGTATTCGACTTTATGATATTTATACAAACTTTGGAGGCACGCGAAGAGATAGAGGTAAGTTTGTAAGGCTTCTTTTAACATCCCAAAACTCGTTTCACGTTTCACTCATCTAATAACAATGTTTGCGCTAAAAAAATCTTAATCGCTCTTCACTCTATACCATCCAAAAAAAAACATGACAAAATAACAAGCACAGAACACATCCCTAAGGGTTTTCATCCTGCTGATCTTCGAGTGATTGACAAAACATGTGAAATAAGAGTAGATACAAAAAGATAGTTTAAAAAAAATACGTAAGACTTAGCAAACGTTGCATACTACATTCTTGCTACAAGTGCCCCCACATTCTATCTGGCGGTATAGCAAACACACCGAGATAATGTCACAAGGCAGACGAAAACAATTTAAGACTGGCCACTTTTCTAAATTTCCATTCCACAGTGTCAGACTGACATACTGATCGCGTATTCAGTGAATCGCTTACGATAATGCTGGCAACACACATTGCATGCAAATACGGCACGCACACAGCGACGCGTGTAGGGTTGTCATATTTGAAAATGGAATGTTTTGGTAAAGAGACTCATCGCGTTGAAATGCTAACATAGTCTAATAAGGTTAGGAAATCACCTCGGAATTCGAGATACCCAGCTGGAAGTTTTGTAAATATTTGCATATTGAGGCCCTAAAAGTTGTCTCAAAACCTACATATTCTAGGGTGTGAGCGACTATTAAATTTCAAGGTCAAAAGTCACAAAAATCGGTTTTTTGTGCTTCTTTTGTAAATATCTCATTTCCTATGGGTTTTTGCTCTTTGTGTTCCTTATCGATATTGTAGAATACAAAATTCTCTAAAAGTTTTGTATTTTATTTTTTTTATACGGTGAACCGATTTAGAGATAGAGGGTGGAGAGCGCGCGGTCATAACATCACTTTAGGTCGACCGGTCTCCGATCGGAAACGCGCCATTATATACTTGATAAACTATCGATAGATCAATGATTATAAATATTTGATTAATTAAATCAATGTGGGTTTGGGTTGGCTGCTGACTGTCTTCGTTTTTTGGCGTAAATTAGAAGTTGTGTCTACGCTGGATTTTTGCAATTTTTTTCTATGTACCAGACCAGCTGGTTTTCGATTTTTGACGTAAAATGAGGTGACCCACTAAGTTGAATATTTTTTGTAAAGGAGGTATGTCGATTTCAACAGTAGTTTGGTTGGGCTCTAGTGCTTTCTAATCAGGGTCACCAGGTACTCCAGATCTTCAATTATCCCAGTTTTTATATTTTTTCCTTTATGTAGTCATTAATCCCTAATTCTGTACCAAATTTCAGCTTTGTGAGTTTATGGGAAGTAGGTACTAGTTCTATTTTGATGATCATGAGTGAGTGAGTGAGTGTCGAAAATGCGAAACTTTGCTTTCGTTTAACTTCGGAACTAAATGACCTGCTGACTTGAAATTTTGGATTTTAAGTATGTAATTATAGCTTACTAGATGACAAAAATTTCAGCGTTCTGGTCTTATCCAGAAGTGCTCAAATAGGCGCCTGAAAACGCGGCGAAATGGATCCAGTAAAGGATGGTACGGCAGTGCTTGCTTCGCGCTCGACTTGGTGGGGGCACGGCCGTGCCCCCGACCATCAACTTCTGCAGCATTTTGAAGTTTTACAATATCTGTGTCGTTTTGGCCATCGAAGTACCCAAGGCCTTAAGTGATGCTGTGACCGCGCGCTCTCCGACCTATATCTCGAAAACGGTTCACCGTATAAAAAAAATTTAGACGCAAAATTTGTAGAGAATTTTGTATTCTACAATATTGATAAGAAACACAAATAGCAAAAACCCATAGGAAATGAGATATTTACAAAAGAAGCACAAAATACCGATTTTTGTGACTTTCGACCTTGAAATTTAATAGTCGCTCACACCCTAGAATATGTAGGTTTTGAGACAACTTTTAGGGCCTCAATATGCAAGTATTTACAGAACTTCCAGCCGGGTATCTCGAAATTCCGAGATTCTTACCTTAATTAACCTTACTTTATTAGGCTAACATTCATTGTAGCTAGAGATCTAGGCTAAAGAAAATTAGATCTGTTAGCTGTAGTTTGTTATTTATTATTTTAAGGTACGTATGTAATTAGATTTATCAATTCGTTCGTTAGTTGTTTATGTATAATATCAAAATTTGTAGTTAAAATTGAAGCCATTTGCCAAGCCAATTCAGCTCACTGGCGAAGTCAAAAATCTTAACATGTCGGAACAAATCACGACATTTTGTCAACCCTACGCGTGTATGATTGCTGAGCATAAATTATTTCCGCACACAAGTAACTCCTTTACGTGTGAGTTCGTGGCCTCATGTATACCTACTAAGTTAGTCCGACTAAACGATTTGTATAGACGGCGAGTTATTCTCTGTGTTAGTAAGTTTTTGTTGGGGTTTTGTAATGTATTGTCTCGAGGAAATACCTAGAGTTTGAGCGGTCTGTGATGTGCAGAGGTACATAGGTGGTTATCGGAGGCTATATTAATGTGTAAAGCAGAATCAGATGTTTTATGAGTATAAAAATAGAGGCGAATTTCTTATAACAGACAGAATCGGTTTCTTCAAAAGCCTTTTAGTTTTTAGTTACTAAAAATAGCACAGTACAGAAGATTTAGACAGTACTCATTTGTCGGCTAAAATATTGGTAAACATCTAAAAATAATTAACCAAAATGTTTTCTTTGTTCAAACATCCGTAACCTGCTGAAAAAAGTTATACTTAGTAGGATCGATTGTGTTCCATTACATTTCAAGATTATAAGTTAATAATTTATGTAAGTAAGTACTGTTTCTGGTAAAGTTATTTATTTAAAACTTAATAAGCGTAAGCTGATGTTTTTGTTTTGGTTACAATTACAAATCAACCGACGTATAGCGATAACCTTCAGGTTTCACTGATAAAGTCTAAGAAATATTATTTCTACACAAAAGCTGTTTAAACGAAGTACTTACGAGAAATTATTATAAATAAAACGAAATGTATGACATAAAATTATTCAAGGGCAATATTTCCTGTAGGGTATCGGGATAGAATTACACCTCTCCATTTCTTCAGTGGATGTCGAAAGAGGCTATTAAGGTTCGCTTTAGGCGACAGGATAGCACCCTGTCACTATTATACCTCTTCCGTCTGTTTTCAAACCTAAAAATAAATTATGTTAGAAGTGGCTGCGAAGCGTGAAATAGTCATAATCATGGTCTTATCTATGTCACGTTTCGTATGCTCTGCCTACCCCATTTGGAAACACAGGCGAGTTTTTATGTATGTAAATATTCAAGGTGCCCGCCAGATATTGTTAAACTGTCGACCTTAACTTAACGATTCATAGAAGGGTGTCATTAATCCGAATTAAGTAGTTAAAGTGTCACCCAGGACGTTAACCTGAGTGAACATGCCCTTACTATGACCACTGCCTTAGGAAAACTTTGACCGATAAACGTTTTGCGCATCGATGAAACATCAAGAACGACGCTTAAACTACAACTGATAAGCTGAATGTACCTCTAAGTACTTACGTTAATTACAAACATTCACTTTTATAACTTAACGGCTCCCAAAGTTTCGTCATTCCTGACCTATGGTTACGAATACGCACAGAAATGGCCGAGTGACCGAACCGCACAAGCCGTGCGATGCATATGCGACTGGCTGCATATTACGCATGCATATGTGCATAATGCTCGTACACGCAAGCTCCCTTAGGTACCTCTCCCTCTTTATGTACAGAGTTAGGGCTGACGCGTTGGGACGTCGACTTGAATTTTTGTATAAGCTTTTAACTCAATCCAGGTGATTTTAATTCGCTTCTAGTAGTTGGATTGCTTTGAAATGTAGTATGAAAATGGGTATACGGTGTGGGTATTGTACAAAAACTACTAATTAGTTACTAACAGACTTGACGGCGACTGCGTCTGCCTAATTTATTAAAATAAACATTAGTAATGCCGTTCCTTATTTTAACTCGTTATCGGCGACTTCATTTGCATCGTAAATAAAAAAAGGCAAATGAGACAAAACACATGTACTCATTTTATGTAAGCCTGCTTACTTTGTAAGCGCAAGTTTGACTATATAGGTAGAAGTAGAGCAATGAATTGCTTTATGACTTAGGGTTCGTTAAATACATAGTTTAATCGTCTTTCATCACCATAAAAACTTTATGGCGGCCTGCGAGTCAAGTGACTTGATACTTTCAACGGCTTTCACGAACTCCTTAGGTACCTACAAAATAATAGTTGTGAAGTATTTAGGAACTGATACATCATCAACATGAATGGCCTCTTCCGTCTATAACAGACGCTTAAACAGTATCTGAAAAGCACTTTCGCTCATGGCTGTATAAGCCGATGCGGGAGCGGCAAGGTCTGATACAATATGTAGCCATAATAAATAAAGCCAGTGTTTTCAAATGGAGTAGGCAGAACACACGAAACGTAGCATAGACAAAACTATGACTACTCCACGCTCCGCAGCCACTTCTAGCATAATTTTAGGTTTAAAAACACATGGAAGATGTAGGATATAATAGTGACAGGTTGCTAACTTATAGCTTATCGCCTAAAGCATACTAAAACCTTCTTAGGACCTTGTTACGACATCCACTGAAGAATTGCAAAGGTGTACTACACACAGGATAAAAAACCATTGGTATAGCTACGCTAAAGACACGTTTAAAATTTGCGTGTCTAGATAACCCCTTCATTATAAATTCAGCTTTTAAAATAAGATCCAAAGAAACCGCCAACCGCAATTCACTTTTCAGCGCGCATTCTAACAAATCGATACCCCGAAGCGTAACTAACCTTCCCCCACTGCACGCATTCATTTAACTGCAGCCTGCCTCAACGCATCGTATAGTGCGCCTTGTGACCTAGGTACCCTGGCCCCCCCTAGGGGGTCCGGGGGGGGGTCCTGACCATACACAACGCTTCCCTCTGCTGCTATATTTAGCAGTGCATTTCGCCTGGAATCGACGCGGGTTTTTAAGTACCTTTTGTTGCATGTCAGTTTTATTTTCGCGTGGTTTCATGGTTTGCAGTTTAGAAGGGTTTTGTTATTGATTTCAGGGTTTGAAAGACCACACAAGGGGTTAAACACGACGCATTTAGCTACATATATACCTGTTTATGCAATCGGGGCTTTAACTTTAACAGAAGGCTCACAGTCTAACGTGTTCGGAAATAGCTTTAAATTCAACCCTTGTCTTATACCGTTTGATACAAAAATGAAGATGAATCTGATAGCGTTCTCAAGAAATAGGCAGCCGCCTTTTGTTTGTTTAAAATAGTTGCCTGTTTGATTGTACGATAAAAAAAACACCCGCCACCTGCCCGTTTACATAAAACACTTGTTCAGCAGTGTGAATGACACAAAACCTGTAATTCAACAAATAACATGCCAACGTTACGAACAAAAGCACCCAATCCTGATTATAGGTTGGTCATGTAAATATTCTTAGGACTCCCTTTGAACACGCCATGGGACCCAGAAACAGTACCCGAACCGTGAAATGAAATATCATTCGAGCAGTAAAGTTAAATTGCCATTTTGACGTTGGTTCAGCTGAACAAAGTCCGACGTTTACTCGAAGCCAGGGAAAAATGAACAGGCATGTTATTACGCCATTGTTGTGGCAACACTGTATTTGTAGAAAATTGTGACATTGAACTGTGAGAATAACAAACGTTTCCTTAGGGAGGGACTTGTGTTGCTATTGTTAGCCGGTTTAATATTACCTTGTGTGTGTGTTCAAACTATTTTTGGAAACGTTGCTGGGCATTGAATTTGCATTTTGAAATGTATTTTATGCTTAGGAAACATAACTAATACGCAGTTACCTAGTGTTAAAAATCACGTAGTAGGTACATCAAATGAAGCGCACAATTGAATCATTAATAATTCAACCCTCATTAGAGATTTTTAAAGACTACTGTTTTAACTATCTTAACTCAAAGTTGACGGCTTTATACTTTCAGGGATACAATAAACCACTACAAATACCTTCCTACTGATACTACCTTTATAAACGTATTACTTAATCCTAATTCCATGTCACTGTCATGGAGTTGGATTCTCGTATTACAGCAAATCCGAGCTCTACTTAAAACCATCGCAACCGTCTATCGATTAGTAATCAAATTTGCTCGAACATCATATTCCGTAGTGCATCATGTAGGTTGGTAGGTTGTATAGGTGTCGTCGTGCGTGTTTGCGTTAACCGCAGCCCTGTCCCTTCCCCCTACTGCCCCCACAAGCCTACTGCACGAGAAGCCGGCGGCGGTCATATAGACTACACTTATACAGTCACGATGCCATTTAAATTTAACACTAGCTATGATTTGTTATACTCTGATGAGTTGAATTGAGACTGACGACGGCGTCGCAATCCATTTAGACATATCAGCAAGCCGTAGTTGTTTTGAAGTGAGAACAGAAGGATACTGCCAAAAATGCGACTCAGTAAAGCCTGGATAAGCTCGCAAAGTTAGCAACTTCACTGGAACAATAACAAGCGAAACGCGCATCATACTTTCAAATGAGAAATTTCACTTAGATAAGCTTTCTGCGAAAGAGAAACCGGATCCCGGCGCGGCGGAAAATCAAGAAAAACTTGTACCTGAAGTTGAAGTGTAGGATGTCGCGGCAGCGAGCGCACGCCAGTAAATCGATAATAGGAAGCCCTCAGACTAGTTCAGCAGTGCGTGCGAGCGACCTATACACCTACTACAGGCCGCGACTGCCGCATGCAATGCGGGCTATATATAAAAGGTACAGAATCCGCTGCGTTCCAGTCAGCTCTGCGCCGAACGGAACTTATGGCGCAACGACAACGTCTACAATTGCTTGTTCGGAGAAAATAACCGGTTGCGACGCTGCACCAGTGGATTCTCGGTCTAAAGTCTTCACGATGGAGTCGAAGTTTAATTGTGAGGGCGTTTCGACGTAGGCCTTTTGCGACTGTGTTGGCAGCTTAATAACACAGCTAGGTGCATTCTCGCTGCAATTTCGCTCTCGGTCGGGCTGTGTGTTTGTGGCGCGCTGAAGATCAGGGCTAACGATCGGCGTGCATTCCCCATCTCGCTCGCTCTCGCCGCCACGCCAGGCGTCAGTCTAGCTTGTCTAGCAAAAGAAACTCTACGACTTTATCCGACAGCGACGCCGAGAGGCTTTTGTGCGTTTTCCATGTTTATGTTTATAGGAGAACACGTACAAGGGTTGCTTTGAATGCCGGTTGCTACGGCACTGAAAGAGGTGCATCGTCGCAGAATTATAATCATGATACTCGGCGACGTGGTTATTACGCAGGCTGTTATTGTGAAAGGAATTTCGCTTCAAGTATGGCTACAACTTTGTGGGATACTGCTGAATTTTATTACTGTCGAGGTTGCGTTTTCGTAAGACAAGAGGTAGTAACCCTGTATAATTTCCCCCAAAATATTTCGACCGGCGTTCCCTAAATGGGCCATCGCAATCTCGTAAAATAACAAGTGCCAAGTTTTGGGCGTCAGTGATAAATAGCCCCAGTCAGCAACGTCGTTGTGTAAATATTATTTCACAACTCCGTTGTTGTGGGTAGATGGTAGTGGAATTATTATGGGTATAAGAAATTAACCGCCGTTAAATAAAACTAAATTGAAAGAATGATCAATGTACAACAACTGGCTGACAAAAATGTACGAACAAGAAAAACATTGTCAGAAATCAATGTCATTTTTGACAGGTATTAACTTTATCAACAGTTTATGCCAAATGTTTCCCTTAAACAGTTACTCTCTCGTTTGAATATTCCATTTATCTAATTCGAATATTCCAAACAACTACGAGGTATAATTTCAACCAGAAGATTTCAGCTGCTAGATATAGTTTTTCTTTAAATACTTTCTCCGTGCCTCTAAATCTGTAATCACGTGTACACGCGGAACTTTCAACCGTTAGCGAAGCTATTTTTATTGGAGCCACCTTGAATACGGAGGCGGTGTCGAAAACGAAGACGGTATCGAGGAACTTTGCACGAGTTTGTCCAATTTTCTTTCACAAACTTCTTTAAGTCCACGGCTTCATTACATCTTGCGTATAATACGCGAATGGAGGATCATGTCAACGTTAGGGGATGATATTTTCGTAGAATGGGTGGAATTGGATTTCTCATCTTTTGAATGTTCCTTATGTATGATCTCATTAAATACTCTAGAAAATCTTCCTAATCGTTGTCAAAGAGTAAAAAGGAAACTTGGCGATTTAATACATTTAGCGTATTCGTTGACGTTACTTTAGTTAATTACATCTTCACTTTACAAGAAAAAGTGTGAAGCGAACTCAAAAAACTCTGCTGACGACTTCCTGTAAAATCTTATAACATTGCGGTTGAAAACAGAAAATCAATTTTCATAAATAAACTTCACGAAGACAGTAAACTTATGTCGATATTATTAAAACATCGTCAATATTCTAATATTGGAAAATTGCCAGAGAAATATCATGTATGGTTTGGAAGATGAGCGGGAGCCATGAAATATATAATCGATAATCGAGTAAACTTATCCGATAATTAAACAAAAGCATTGTAAAACCTAATTCTAAGTGCATTAGCATGAACCATCGGGATACTCTGAAGCATTGAGGAGCTGGGCTAGACGGAGCGCGTCGCGCTGATTACATGAGTCAGCCATTACGTTCCGTGATTTAAGAAAACCGAATGACGTGCGAATTTGGCTGGCGTATTACAACGCGATGGCGTAACGGGTAATACTATATTTACCTTCAGGCACGTGTTTCTAGCTGAATGGGGGCAGGCCTTGCCCTTGAACTCGGGCCGAGGGGAACGCACGGGCCGCGGCACGCACCGCCCAAACGCCGCACCTCTCGGCCTCAGGGTTGGAGACTCCCCGCGTAAGACGAGCCCTAACTTTACCCACTTCATAAGATGATTAAAGAGATTCTTTTAACTTAACGAATAAAACTCTCAGACTGAGATTTCGAAAAGGGCAATACGCTTGAACTGAGGCGTGGTTGAAAATAATCTGATCACATTTCAATGACAATCTTAAGAGAACGAAATATTTCTCAGTCATTTTAATGAAATGAAGTAAAGATCCTTTGCAGATAAAAGATGAAGGTGGCTGAAAGAGCCTTGAAATTGGAAGGTAAATAGATACCAATCTGAAGTGGGCTGGGCAATATCAAAGGTTCGGCAGGTATCGCCGTGGGTCAGTTTGGCAGCCCTAGGCCTCTCCCCCTGCCCTACTGCCCGCGCCCCTGCGTCCTGATCAATAGCTTCCTACTTACACAGTTTCCGCCTTACACGTGCCTATATTCGCCAACGTCGGCTTGACAAAATTGTTCTTACCCCGAAGTTTTACGGAATCCAAAGCGTTTGGAATAAACGTCTTATTTCAAATTTGGCGACACAGATGCCGAATTATGTTAGGAAGTTTGGTGTGTGCTTTCAAGCTCCATCGCTTTTAAATGATAATGTTATTATTTTATTAAAAGCAGCCGTAGTGTCATGTTTAATATAACACTTCTCCATGAGTATACAGTAGGCAACAGGAAAGCAACCTGTCCTTTCAATCTGATTATTATCAGATTATTTATTATTTTAAGAATGGCTGGCTATGCTTATTGAAAAGATCGTGATTTGGTCTAAGTAGCGTTTTTGTGCTCTGCCTACCGCATTTGAGAATGCAGGCGTGATATTTGTGATATTTATGTTTCATTAAAAACTGATATGTTTTTCTGTTGAATTTCCCCTGCAACTTCATAATGGTCAATAGTCATGGTCATCAGATTGCCATCCAATCGCAGATCGCGCACGAACGTAATGCAACAAAAGATTCTATAATCATCATAGGAAAGAACAATAACAGAAATAGACAATTATGCAAAAACTATGAAATTAATTAAGAACTTGATGGACCATCTACCATCAAGTTAAGGTCCCTTCGCAAAGCGATTCGCGCCGAATTCCCACGAGCTTGATTAGGCCGTTTTTGCATTTGTTTATGATTACAAAAAAAAACTATTTCCGTTGTTTCAATTCAGTATTAAGAGTGCGATGTCACGCGATCCGAGTATTGTGTTGGTTGGAATTACGTAACGTGAAATAGTAATAGTGTGGTCCTTCTAACATTGGCCAGCGATCAATAGTTTGCCTCCTACGCTATGTTTTGAAGTTAATCGTTGTGTAGACACTGTGTGCAACGTTGTTAGTTGTTCCGGTATTGCTGTATCGTACGGTGTTCCCGGCATTAATAGGCGGGGAGGGCGTCAGGGCTAGATGGAAAGCAAACGATGCATTGTGACACACGTGTCTGCACCGCTTCCGATGAACGACGTGCGTCTAGGTCGGTTATAGCTCATAGGACATTGCACCTCCTTTTTACGTCAATGAGCTTAGAGTTTTTTTAATGTTCTTCTAATAAGAGGAGGTAATCTAGTTTAGTTCGTGTAATCTAGTTTATCACCATTTCGATACTGTTTAGGTTTGGAGTTAACATGAGTAGGTTTTGAAAATAAAAACTACTTAGTCGAAACTACTAGTGTAATTAACTTAGATCGTCTTTGTATCTAAGTAAAGGATTAAGAGGACTGGAATACGCCTTTAATAATAATCCACGGTGCACATTCTCCATATAACCAAGTACTACTACTTAACTACATAGTAACTATCGCGAGTTTCTCATCTGTAAAGAATTCATCCAAAGACTTAATTATGAGTTGCGTCGTCTTATTGTAGATCGGCTCTATTGACATTGTAGCAAGAACGTGAGAATAGATCGTCGCGGGCATTTATAACCTAAAATCACCTTGGCCGGTTTTCACATCTGCCAGTGCCGGTCCGGCGGGCAAGTGGAACGAGCACTGCCCATTGTCAATCACGTCGACTCTGCAATCTGGTATGCTTTTGTTTCTCAATCTAACGTTTTCTTTGAGGCGTCAACTGTCATTTGCGATGTTTCATCTTTAATTTTAGAAGTCACGTTGGTTGACCGATTAGAAGTGACGGCTCAAGGCTCATTAAATGTAGTTCCTCGTACTATTACTAAAGTAGCGCTAAAAACTGCTAAAAACTCTGATAAGGTTATCGCGTAAACATTCTTTCTAGACCTATTATCTAATGTAACCTGATTTACTACCGAAATGCCAAACACGAAATTATCAGGTTTAAAGATAAACAAAACAATACCGGTTCTAATGAAATGGAAATAAATTGGGCTGTTTCGTATCCGACTATAATCTGGATCACAGTAAGAGTAACCATTACATTCAACTGTTCGAGTTCCCAATTCCTTAGTGGCTCGGTCCTTTTATGTTTTATTTTTATTTCGGTCAACGGCCGTACGTCCCCATTGAGCGTTCCATTGACATCAATCTATAGGTTTAAACCTAACCGCCCTAAATAGGACTAACTTCTCCATTTTCTATTGAAGCCACACGTGCAAAGGCTTCTGTTTATGGAATAAAGGACTTTTGAAATTGCCTCGCAAAATTGCTTAGGGACTCGTGGCTTTGAATACGGCCATAGTATATTCTCTATAACGGTTTGTTGCCTTCAATTATGTCAGCACCGAAAGGAGGGTTCTAAATTATCATATCATTAAACCGTTTCGAAAAATGTTCGCTGAGATGACAAGTCTAAAATAAGTGACTGTTTCCATTTACTTAAGTACAGGGTGTCCGGTGGCAGAATTAGGATTTCAAATTTAAATTAAAAAAAAACTACGGCCGATACAAATTTATTGCAATAACTGTTACAAAGAAGAGAAGTGCGGGTTTTATTTTTAAAAAAATAATTCGTATAAATGTTAACTGTTACGTCAGACACACTCTCGAAATTTGACCTCAGTATTCCGCGCCACTCGCTGGAGCAGTGATTTTGAGGTGGCATTAATCTGGCGACCGATATCTTCTTTTAGTGCTGCGATGGTCGTTGGACTTGTGTTATAAACTCTACTATTGTGGTTTTCCCGCAGAAAAAAGTCGATGGGGGTGAGATTCGGCGACCTGGGTGGCCAGGGTATGGCGCTAAAACTGCTAACCAATTTTCTAGGGAAGAATTCACGAAGAAGCGCCATGGCCTCTCTTGCTGTGTGAAGCGTGGTCCCGCCTTGCTGGAACCATATGTGTGAACTGTAGGCAAGATGTCCTTTTATTGTTGGCAGAAAGTAATCATTGAGCATGACGCAATAAGAAACACCGTTCACCGTAATGGCTTGTGCTCAATAATTTAAAAAAAAATAGGGTTCGAATATTCCACTCCCTGACAATGCACACCAAACCGTCACTTTGAGACTGTGACGTGGCTGCTGGTGTTTTAAACATGGATTCTGTCATTTACACGACGAATACTGGCAATTTTGCTTGTTAACACATCCATTTTGGTGAAAGTAGGCTTCATCACTCCAAAAAAGTGTGTTCACTGTGCTAAATCGTTGCTGTACTGTCTCGCAGAAAATTTTACTCAAATTGTTATGATTGGGATTAAGCGCTTACGCAGTATGATTTTTGAATGGGTGAAATTTAAGAATCTTTTTAAAAATTTCGTGCACAATCGTTTTCGGAAGCCCAAGAGCAGCCGCTCTTTTATGCACCGACTGACGCGGATTATAGCGTGAACTGTTCGCGACAAGTTCGCTGTTGCCATCAGCCCTCGACGTTGGCCGGGTCCCGGCCGCGGACTAATTGCTGCTGAACTTGTTGTCCTGGACCTCCGCAACCACAATCAAATCAAATCTTCGCTTGGCACATCACGTAATCTTCGAATACTGTAGTGTAAACAAAATCTTCGACAAGCAACAGGACAGAAATCATTAGCTTTAAAATCGCTTCGATAGCGAACGCATGTTGTTCTCCCGTCTCCTGCGACATGGTGCCTGTGTAACCCGCACAAATGACGAATCGAATGCGACCCTCCACCCGCCTCTCCGCTCAATGGTATTAAAATAATTCGAAATTTAAATCCTAATTCTGCCACCGGACACCCTTTACCTACATCAGACATCACTGTCCATGTACCTAGTGTCGAAGTCGTTAATCTTGTCAGATTTATTAATGACCCAAGAACAGAGGTTAAAATACGGCAAATACAGTGTTGCCACCAGTATTACACCTAGCTCCCACCCAAATCGTTTGTGGCAACACGCGGCTGTGTTTGGTCTAGGCATTCGATCGGCGTATGTTGACCGGGCGATTCACCTTGAGACCGCGCCTCGCCAACCAGTATCGCCTCCTATAACCCTACCAAGAAAAGTAACTCCGTCTAGTTCTCAACTTGCACACAGTGTCGAACGTATCGAAATTGAACGCATATTCACGTTTCGTACAATGCTCAAGACCGGTCCATTCCGTTGTGGGTGAGCGAGTTGTGGAATGCATGGGACGGACCGACATGATTTGAAACTGTGCAGCGTTTTCGGTTGTCCATTTAGGAGTACCTACTCGATACTTAGATTTTATAGCGGTAAAATTGACTGTCTAATTTCATGTTTCGATACCCATTTAAATATTGCGATCGCAATTATAATTTCCTGAGCGTGGGTTCAAAGTTTTTGCGCATTCAATTTCGGACGCACCGGCAATTGTTTGGTAATTCAAAATTAGTTTCTGCAATCATTTGCTGTAATTTTTACCGTCGTGCCCCATTATAATGGGTTAGGTGGTCTTGTATTATGATTACTGTCTGTAGATATAATCAAATTATCATACGTAATGCGTAAAGAAAAAAGTTAAACGTGTCATTATTTCGGTTTGGCAATTAAATTTTCTGCATAGTGTTCTAGTCGACGTTGGGATTTAAAAAGTTCGAATATGGATCATCGGGTTCCTGCCTCGAAAGTTTTTATTTAAAATTAAAAAAAAATCTTAACAATTTAATAGCGCATTCGATTCGTCGGCTAACTACACAGCTCCTTGGTCCGCGCATGCCGTAGTGGGCTTCTTTTTTTTCGGGTCACTGACTTCAAATTTTTCTCGTAAACCCTTGCTTAATGTGTTTTTTGACCACATCTAATTTTGGGCTCTCAAATTAAAATACGTTGCATCATCTCAGCGGTTGCATGGACTACTTTGTAAATTCACTTTGAGTTTCTCAAGTTTTGGTTCTTGGATCTTATTTTCTAAGTTATACTAACAGTAGAGTTTTTATCCGTTTTGTGATGTTGTACCAATAACTTCATAAAAAAAGTTAAATTGTTGAGTCATCTTTAGAGCGAGGAAATAAATATTGACGAAGCAAAGTGTCAAATGTCAAGACTAGGTGTTACGAACGCACGCCATGGGACCTTGCACTGTTGAGAAACAATATTAATATTTAGATAGCTTCCTTAAAATACTCACGCCTGTAGTGATGAGTTGTGATGATGATGAAGGAAGTGAGTTTAGGTTATAAGTTCAAAGTGTATATTTTTACGGCTTATTTCAAGATTATTTTGCTAAAATATTGGAATAAAAATACGGAACATTGTTATTTTATTTATTGCTTTCCTACAGGAGTAGGCAGAGACGACTTCGTTCCAGTCTCTACGATCCTGATATATCTCTTTTTCTTTATTCACATCATTAATCTTTTCGTTTCGGATACTATTTAGCAGCCCTTTTTCCAAAATGCTCTCGATTCAGTCTCGGAACTTCCATCGAGGCCTGCTCGTACTTCGGATTAGTAAAAATCTTATTTCAAAAACAAATATTTATGAGTGTATTCTTCACAGAGTTCACAGTATAAAATCAGTCTTCATATTAAATGGAACGATTGCAAAATGGCTGTGTCACCCTTTACAGCGGCAGCATATCTGAACGATCACCTATATTGAATGTGGATTTGCTTTGTAAGGGTATCATGTTCCGGTATCGGTGATATTAATAACCTGCATTACAAGCGTATTTCTTACAATAGCATTATTATATTGATTTAGGTGGTTAAAGCAGTTCAATTGACCCAAATGGCTTTGAATTATTTGTGAACTGGTAATGTTGTTAGCTAAGGGTCTAAGAGTTCGATCACGATTCGTTCACCAGCCTATTGGTTGATTTGGAACAAAAGTCCAAATTCAATGCAAACGGCGCTTTTCGACTCAATTTTACAGTCCAATTCAATGGTTCGCCAAAAAGCAATTTGTCACGTCGCACCGCGGCCGTGTCATCAGGTTGGCCATAACGCCCACAGTAGTGAACCGCATCTATTGGTTTAAAAACCCGCCCACTCAGGTGAGGAGCTAGCTATTTGTTATCATCGTCTGCGGCTCGGAAACCCCGATGTTAACGGGACGCCCCAATTCAGGCCCCGAAATAAACCGCGATCTGTCCCAGTTTCGAGGCCCCCGCGAGCCCCGCGCCTAGCGGCTCCGACTAGAATCGTACACGGCGAAGGTGACCCGACGCCACGTGGAATTGACAATGGAGTCACCCGTGACAATGTAAACAATTCAGAAGACAAAATTCGTTTAAAAGATCAAGTAGCAACATACAATGTAAAAATAGCGGCGATACAAATAGAGCTCGCGCACCCTAAAAATGTTAACAATAATCCGTCTAATTCCCTAATGAATGTGCGTACCCACATAAACGGACATAATGATATTTTGAAGCCGGCACGTGACGCACCATCCGTCGGATCTAATAGAGCGCTATAGCTATGGCGTTATAGAAACTTAGGGTGTTGTATAGTGTAGCCAAATATCAGAGGCGGTGTGGGTGAATGACCCGAGTTGGTTCGCAGGCACCTGCGTCGCCTCTGTTGACACAAGCAACTGACACGCGTGGATACGACTCTCAAGTGATAATGACAGTCAGTGCAACGCACCTAGCGCTGTCTGCTTAATATGTTACAAGTTGATTTTTGTAATTTGTCGGACACGTTGATTTGAGTTATGCGGGAATTAGGTTGAGACTGTTTTAATTTGAAGGCGATTAACGAGCTTGATAAATTGGCGGTAGATTTCTATTTATCAACGACACTGTTTTAATAGGCGTTGATGAATTAGACAAAAATTTGTTTAGCGTGTTGTGCAGTATAGTACTGTCACAGATAGTCATCGCACAACAAAAAAATTAGTAATTAATAGGCAAAAATTAACTATCAAGGATAAAGGATTTAGATACAAACTTAACTTTACCGTAGTCCCCGTAGTTGTATCAATCAATACACAGACAGGTAGAATACCAATACCAACTGAAAAATATTTATGTAGTCGCTAAAGTTTTCCTTTTCTTATGTTACAAGATATTGCTTCATGACAATTTTCATGATTTTAGGTCATCGACGAGACAAGTCTTCTACAGGTTTAGGTCTGATTGTAAAGGTATGATAAATGTGACAAACAGTTTTTTTTTGTTGTATTATATAAAATAAATGTCAATGTTATATTTCTATCTCTACACGTTCCTGGAGAAAAGTGTCCTGGCAGATAGATAGGCATACAGACAGACATACAATGAAGTAATCCTACAAGGATTCCGTTTTATTTTACTGATGCAGAATCCTAAAACTCCAAACAGATTGAAAGCTTCCCAAATACATTGCAAGTTAACGCAAAATCAAATTAACCCGTGTCATATTTTAATGAATTTACGAAACCAACCGTTCCTGTTGTATCAAATTACGAAGACAGCCGTTCCATTACAACGAGTTTCAAATACTCGCTAGTGACGGCATTAAAGATTTGTACGGAGAACTTTGTACGAGTGAGTATGAAGTTACTAGCGAGTTTGGTCACTCTAACAAAACTCTAGGAAACGGTGTTCATTAGAGTTACTGTACTCGTCAGCCCCACGGTATCGGGGCCGCGACCTTGCCCTATTTCTCAAGATTGGCACTTTTTATTTGCTCTTTGAACCGCGTCCAACGCGGACTGGGGTTTGTGATTGATGGAACCCCAGCCCCGAGAGTGCTGATAGAACAGATTGTGAGTTGTTGAAGTGTAAGCTGCAGAAACTAGATTTGTGAGCTCCAGAATATGCAGTATTGGAATTCACAGCAACTTGCCCGGAAAATCTGTTTTCTTTTTCAGAATTTAATGCAATTTTGAGAATACTGTTGTCGAGAACGCGCATTTTTGAGAAACAAAAATAAAAATGAAAATATACGCATCAAAATGAAACGGTATAAATATGTAAGGCATGTGTGTTTTGGATTTGAAAACTATACCTCAACTGTTTAGGTAGTTAAAACAATGTAAACAATCTTGACATGTCTTTTTGTTGAAATACACAGTCTAAAAATGAAAATCGTTACACTATACAATTCAATCATGAAAGTAAATGATTTTTTCATACCTAAATTGTAAAATGTAAAATGTTAATCTTCGTATTCCAAAACTGTCTATACAACAATTTACCCAACTGAAATTAATGTAAAATCTCATCTCATCCTAAAATTAATTGTAAGAACATTTTTATCCAACTTTCAAAGTCAGTTTTGTTTTTAATTGTAATCACCCATTTTACGACACTGGTACTTTTTAAATAATGATAACACGAGTAAAAGGTCATCATGCTAAAATGACACCAGTGAACTTGTTCTAGGAATAGACACAATTTATGTTGGTACAAATCAATCAGCTGAGAGGAATGTACCGATAAAAGTTGTAGTTGTAGTCGAAGGTATTTATTGCTCGATATAGGCGCTAAGTGCATTTGTCGCAAAAACAGAAGACAAACAGGCAGAACCAGTTGCAATTGACGACGACAACAATTACTTTCATGTCGTACTAAACGGTCTTGTATTTCTTTAAAACATTACGTCGAAGAGAATCGTTTTGCTGGTAATGTGATGTGACATGGAAATATAAATCTAACAAGTCCTTAATTGTAAAATAACACCTCTCCTTTTCTTCAAAAAGTAACTAAAGAAATAGTTTAAGATATATTTTAGGCGACAGGGTAACTTTTACCTAAAACCGAAAAATAATATGCTAGAATTGGCTACAGAAAGTAAAATAGCCGTGGTTCTACAGAATAAAGGCGTGATGCGTGTGTATAAAAATGAAAATAACAGCAAAAACGCGTCGCATTTTGGTAATAAAGTGAACGCAATCATTTAATTGTTACGAATGGATCGCGATGCTGAGATTATAAGGATTTGCATTGTTTATGAAATACGTCAGGTTCAATTATTGTCTCTGCAATATTCTTGCCTCAGTTAATTGGGAGAGATCTGCAAACATAAGCCGACACGGTAATTTAAACAAAGAATTTGAAAGCGAAAATATCGCAAATGTTAAAGAAGAAATTGTTTTTATTTCAAAACTAACATTTAGTCACATGACTAATGGACGTTATAGTTGCATTTAATAAACGAACGAAAATTAGGTTTCCGGGTCATATTATACAAAAATAAACAAAAGTGGACTCCCCTTTAGATATAAAATTCATGACTTAGGAACTCTAATGTTTGTTTGAAAGGGTAGTAGCTGGAGAGGCGTCCTAAATAAGAACATCTGATCTTTTTTACTGCAATAATTGGCTATAACTTCTTTCGTGTACCGAAGAGACATCTTATCTTTGTGCCAAGTAAAATAAACTAACCATTTGATGCAAATCAGAGGCTTCAAGTGTAATTAGAAATGTGAGCTCCACATGCAATATCATACTACAGTACTACTAGTTGTTATTGGAAACACTTTGGAGTGTGTAGGTATTTATCTATGTAAAACAAATGAGTTGTAGGTACTCACTAATCGGCTATAGTGCTGTAGAGTAGCTTAGTATTGAAGATAACTCGCGCTAATTCAATTTAGCAAAGCTAAGCTGCCGTGCTGTGGGGTAGGCATCGGTTGATGAACTTAATGCAATAACGATTCAAGGATAACTGGAGTTGTTTTATGGACCCAAAGGTCTTTGTTGACCACGACCTCGCTTGGTGGCGAGTGACAATGAGGTTTGGGCGGGAATACGGTTGCTCAACAATGTTGAAGTGTGGTCAAGTAAGTAGGTAGTTTTAATGCCTTTATTTCTTCAAGCATGTTCTAAAACAAAAGACTCGCAAGAGTAAACTTTTGAAAAGAGAGCGCCTACCTACATAAGATGATTAAATGGCAATAATATTTTAGTAAACTAAGACGAATTTTCGTGGTTTTGGAGAGATATTGGTTATATTTTCCAAGATGGTAATGATTTAGTGGAGCCAGGTAAGTAGGTTATTGCATTGTAAGTCAACGTTAGCACTTTGAAAGTTAAATGGGCTGGTGCGTGTAGCTGATTTGTTTGTCACCGTACAAACTCGTGGTTTAGGCAGAAAAGTAAATTCAATTCAATATATTTTGCTATTTGAGCACGTAGGTATACCATTGTCTGTCCCCCTTTGAAACGTTTTGTGGAATTAGCATTGGTAAATAAGTTTCACAACTTGGCCTAAATGGTGAACGAGTTTCGAAATTTTCCTTTCAAGACGTACTTAATACCAAAATAAATATTGAGATAACGAGTAAAGGTTTGAGTGAGAGATCAGCTGGGCTGACGCTTGTCAGCGCGGGCGTCCGGCCCGCAGCCCCCATGCAGCCGACAAGTGACACTTTCCAACTCGCTATAAATATTCAACGGCCACTCTGCCAGCAGCCGCTCTCACCGGCGCTGCCTCGGCGCCTCACCAGTCTCCTAACGATACCCACCTAGATACAGTTTGGGCTCAATTTTGACGGCCCACTCTCGCACTCAGCCAGAAATACAGTCGACTCGGCGCGGGCGGTCCGGCCGTACAAATGCGCCTCTGTCTATTCATCCATCACTGCACATCCGCACGATACGGCTAGACTCACGATTTCACTGTCACAGCACGCGGCGGCCGACCGGCCTGCCGGAGTCGCACGCACAGATGTTTTTGACAGTACGAATACTAAAGGACCGCGAGCATCAGTCCACGCGAGGTGAAACCGCCGCGCGAGGCCGACCTGCACTCGAGGGCCGTCGAAGCCTGACCAGAACAGGTGTGCTGCAGTTAGCGAGAGTAGGACGAGACGCCGCGCGCGACTCGCCGCCGTCGACTGACGGGGCGCGCCGCGACGAGCCTAGGCCTCACCACCACACGCGCACTCGCGCACACTCGCGCCGCGGCCTCCTCCCCCGCGCCGCCGCCGCCGTCACAACGCTACCACCGCCGTCACTCCACGCCTCTCGACTTGGAGATTCGATGATATTTTAAACCTAATTTGACTTTAAAATGGCACCAGATACGCCACAAGACGTGAGCCGTTGGACACGAATATTTACTGAAACTGAAGTTATAACACAGGACAGATTTAATTAGTTGCGCATTGAATGGACGGCGCGTGTAGAAGCCACGAGAGCGCATGCGCCACGCACACAAGGCAACCGAACGTATAGGTACTAGAAATTCGAATACTTGTGTCTATGCGAGGCCAAAATGGGACATGCAAAATAAGTCTTAGTAACTAACGCATTATGAAAACTTTTCAGTCTGGGCCGAACATTGAAGATCACATAGAAAATGCGAGGTCGAGTATCAATTTGGCGCTGAAGGTGACACCATTGTTGCTAGGATGACCATAACAGCGCTGCAGGTATGCAGTATGATTTGTGTGGAGGTAGAGAAGGTCACCGGTACAGCCACTATGCTGCAAATTGCGCAAATAGATGTTCTAATGTTCCAATGAACTCGTTTAATAATAGCGGGCGTAGCGCGGGCGTCACTGAAGAGATACTAGTGGCGTAGGAAGTGATGTCGACTACAAATACTACTCGAATCGCCTCAGACGAACAAAATGCATAAAAGTTGGCCAGGAATTGAAGATAGACGAATAGCTCAAATAAAAAACGTAACCACGTTTCTGCATGAATGAGGATGATCATGTAACACCGAACTACATGTACGGACAACATAATCAAGTGAGGAGCAAAAACGTTTACCTAATAAGTACCTAGATGTACTCATTTTAAAGCAAAGAAGTAGACTCATAAATGGCACGAAAGGAAGATGAGTTTAGAAACTGTTCGCAAAAGTACCTACACTCATTACGAGTATTTAACTCACATTTGCCACTGTCTCCTTTTTTGTAAAAAAACAAAGAAAAATTGCTTCGGCGCCGCAAAAGGCCTTACAGACACAATAACCAGGATATTTTGACTAGCTACACCTACGCATGATAATTAATAATCATTTATCTTAGTAATAAATAACGATATCAGACTAAAAGTATGAATTTATAACTAGCTAAACAAGTGTAATAAATCAAAGTAGCAAATCTACCTACTTAAATTATATAACGCCCAAAGCAACAACGGAAGAAAGAAAAACAGGATTTGCATAAAAATAGCAAGTTTAAATTAAAGAGTTAATAACGCGGAATTTGATAAGAGCACTTCATTTTGTGTAGATGTAAAATAAAATAACGCTGATCTTTAGTCTATAAGTGGTTTATGCAGTGTTAAGAAGTCATTCAGAAATCCGGTGGTTAAAGTCCATCTACAGGGTTTATTGTCAACTGGAGTTGGTAAAAAGGGACACGGTGGTGACTACAGACAAGGCGGGCCTGTTCGCCCGAGGTGGTCGCCCGGGACACCAATCCGGGCTTCCGCCGGCGACGGATCATTGCCAGATACACTTACAGCAAAAACATAAGAAACTTAGAAACATTCTTGCAACATGCACACTATACTGGTAAGTATTGTGAGAACAATCTGACGTGGGATGCAAAAAAACATGGCGATGGATACTCCAAAAACAATAATGTTTAATAGCATGCCGGGAGCCAAGATCGTTATCGGCTTAGGAATTTGTTAAAATTTTATTGAGATCACGTGGGTTGGTGAGCCAATATTACCGTGAAATTATGTTGATATTTTGAAATCGTTGCCTATATGGAGGACATTAGTTAAGCATTTTCACAAAACTGGAGTCTGATAGTGATTTGATTGTTATGGTGTTGCAGTAGGATGATTATGAATTTAGGATCAGAAAGTTGGGTAATGCGGAGTTTTAAGAAATAAAAACGGAATTTTACGGATAATTCCCATCAGTTTTTATTTTAAGCGATCAGATGTATTCAGCAAATATGTGCCTACTGTCCAACTTAGGTCAAAATTAATTAGGCGGTCTTTGTCAATACATCGAGAATTTAAAAATTGAGATTGAGACATAGCTAGTACTTGATAGAGATTGAATACAAGTAGGCACGAATGTAAGGCATAGAAAGAATATACTTGTAAATCAAGCTGTAAAAATGGGTCAATCAAAGCTAAGATATTGTTGAACGTGCTTTGCGAAAGCAATCATTGCGGAAGAACTTGTACAAAAAAAGAAAACGGTATTCAATATTCATCTTAAAAATTTAAAACACGAAGGAACTACTGCGACGAAAATAACGTGTCAAATAACAAGTGATGCCCGTGAAACTTTCAGTGTCGGCCGCGCGGGCGCAGCTCTCGGCGAACGCAAGGAATTCCAGACAACTCATTAGCTCTGCGCAACGAAGTGACAGTCCAAGCAAACGCGAACAATTCATTTTCCCCGTTCCAGTGACGTATTCCAGTTTTAGCAGCTATTTTGAGAGAGAAAAACAAATTATTTGCCGAGACGACGCGAATTCTATCGGTACATTTTATTGACGGAATTATTGCTCGTTTAGCGCTTAATTAGTTACACACGTGTTGTCAAGATGAATTGCTTTCGTGGATATGTTTTTCGATTTCTTGTCTGGCAGGTAACTAATAATATTTATAAAAGAAACATTTCGAAGAACATTTTTAAAATTATTGCTCTTGGTCACAATTCTATACGACATCGTTTAGGACAAAATACGACTTTAAACAAAACCATTAATGTTTCAGGTTTCGTATCCAGTTCTAACATAACTTTCAGGTTTAATGAAAGAAGGTATCGGATCATCAGTATTTCAGTATCAAATTGCTAGCCTGTCGTCTTAAGGCGAGGTATTCCAAGGGAGACGGAATTGAAGGTTGCAAGATCTAATGTTTTACATACTTTCTGCTAAATGACAGTC
>BHDV01020898.1:427022-451359 GCA_005406045.1 Adoxophyes honmai
TTTAGTAAATATGTACATAAACAGAATTTTCCTTTCAGGATATAGCTAATTTGAAGTCGGTTTTTTTTTGTTTAAAATTATTTTTTAAATTCATATTTATTCTAAAACTTGACCGCGTGCCCAACGTATTGACAACCTGCCGCGTCGCCCGCTACCCCGCCTTCGCCTTCTTTTGCGCGAGAGGGACGCGGGGTACAAATCTAGTAGAACCTCGCCTTAAACAAACCACTAACTATTTTCCTTAGTCGTTTCTTACCATATTCACGTAAAAAATGGGGAGGTATTATTCTAAACCCGACATCCACACAGGAATTAATTTGCTACTATACAAAATGAAATAAACAATAAAATAATATAATAATTCAGAAAGTAATAATGATAAGTGTGACGTTGTACCTATACAACAGAAAAGGCAAGCGACCCTCATTGCCCTTAGATACCTGTAATACCTCAAAAGGATTGCACGTTATGCAGAGGCTTCGCCAATTCAGAGAACTTAGAAGGAATGGAACGCCTCTGTTTTTCCCCTCACATCGGAACACAAAAGGCAGTAGCGATACACCAGAAGCCAGCAATCCAGAAACCTTCCACGAGATCTAATCAAAAACATCCTTAATTTTTACAGTTTAAATCGTCACAGAATAAGCAGATACGATAATATTTTATCTGCGTTTAAATGCCATCTTTCTATATGTCGGTGCCAACAGATACTTGGCAGTAAAATGTAAAGTTATCTGCGCTGTGTGTGTTAGCTCATTGAATTGTATAGGGAGCGATTTTAACAGATTCCGTTCAGATACAGACATCTTAAAGTATCTCCTTAGTGTGTGACACTCTTAAGATTTTGCAAGGAGCAGATAAAGCTGGGTGGACAATCAGACATTTTCCCATGCCCTCTGGCATCTAGCGTCCACCAACATTACGATTTATAGAATTTAGACAAGTCCCTTTAAAGAGCCGCCGCCTGCGCCAACTCCTCTGATTGCCGTGAATGTATCGCCGTTGGACAATGCGACATAAACGTTTAGATATTTTCAGTTGTGCCACAAAGAAACGCTTTAGCGATTCGTCCAAGCATAAACGTGCTAACAAATAGTCGTAAATGAGTACAAACAAGCTATTACTGTAGAGCACGACGTAATGGCAAGACTTCACACGACTAGGCTAAGGGATAAGTATTAGTTGGAAATACGGTATAATGAAATATTGAGGAAAGTAAAGATTACGTCGATGACACTTTCATTTTAGGGACAATAAATTGTTAAAAGCTTCATCTATCTGTTGAAGAAAGTATCTAACACGAGGTGTCGAATTAACTGAAATAAGCATTTTGATTATTCCCTATCTTATGTTCAATAATGACTTCTTATCGGCCATAGTATTGTAGCATTCTTGTAATTTTATTTATCTAATGACACGTCGTTTGAGTATCTCACATTCATTGACAGAACTTTTTTTTAAGTTGACTAGAGATTGCATGATATCATCATGAGTGATACATGCGTACTAACTAACCACTATCAGAGATGGATGGAAGAGACCAATGTCAAACACTGGAAGTAATTCAGCCTAAATTGTGTCCCGTGTGGTTAGTCCCGTGTAGTGTCGGTGTTAGAATATTACCTCTCCCTTTTTTTCCGTGGTTGTCGTAAGAGGTGACTAATAAAAATAAGGTTTAGGTATATTTTACGTCAGGCTAGCCGCCTATCAGTTTTAAGTAGATATACTACTTTTATCTAACTATTAAGACCTAAAACTAGAAATATTTTTTTTAGGGTTCGCTGGTGAAATAGTGACAGGTTGCTACCCTGTCGCCTAAAATAATAAAATAAATTAATAAAGAAAAAAAATAATTAATTTATTAAAATTCAAAATGATTCGAGGGTGTAGATAGAACCACCATCATGCCGGAAGGTCGAGTGAGACTCCTCCATACAGATGACGCGTTATCATGGTAAGTACCTATAAAGAAATATTAAGTCGCATGCCACTGATGCTACGTTACCGCCGTCACCGCATGCGGCGTGCAGGATCGGCCAATCACCGAGCAGCCGATCACCAAGCAACCAATCATCAATCACCTCCCGTGCACGCGATTGGTCGCTCTGCGCACCGAACCTCCCTACACCATTTTCGTACTTGCCATCCATGTTCAGATTATTATAATTATTTTAAGTGGTAGGTACTGATTGGTGACGATCTCAAATATTTTGACATATTCATACGCATGCCCATAAATAAGGTCGTCCCTCGTTAGCCGCTTTTTCGAATCTGAGTCACGATTCTGATATCAAATTAACTTTTACGTGTCTCATAAATATGTTTAATGCAAATTGCGGTTAAGCAAGGTAGTAATAAACATGATCTTGTAACAACAGGTTTGTTTTTACAATGTGTTAATCAGTTAATTGATTGTAAGATAACATTAAAGTCGATAGTTTACAAATAACACGCAAACTCAAGAGAACATAATTTAGTGGTCAACTAAATTTATTACCAATTTCTTATTAGTAGGGATTCATTTCTTATAAACTTTATTTAAACACCAGCTCAACTTGTATGTTGACATAGTGAAATAAATTACATCCCCATAAATAAAAATGAAAATTCACTGACAGCTAAAAAGCCAGCTGTAACACTTCCAACGGCGATACTATCTCGGGTTCAAGAAGTCGCACTAGGCGTGTTTTTGTGGCAGGTCGGTACAAGGTTTGCAATTAACACCTGCAGAGGTCGCTTCCTCTAACGAACGTCCCGCGGCGCCTGCGCAGCCCACGCGCCGCCCACGCTGCCCGCGCGCACAATGTCACTCGCTAAAATCAGATAAATCAATACACCCAAATGAATACGTACCATTGATTGTATAATTATGAATCCCCTGATTTATGTCCCGATATTAATTTCACAGCGGGGCCGTAATAAAAAATCGGAGGGATGAGCCGGACGCCATGTTTGGGTGTGATCGATTGGAAGCGAGATTTCGAATGTTCGACGTTTTGATATCCTTCGGAATGATAAATTGAATCCACGACCCTGGTGCCGGGTTTACGCCTACTTGCTGGGAAATTTCACGATTGCTGATGCATATCGCACTACCTCAATGTTGTAAAGGAGACTTTCCTTATTTTCGATTTGTTCAAAGCTCTTCTAATTAGACTTCGATTTTGTATTGTGTTCTTTCCTTTTGTAATATAAAGTGATTACTTACTAACTTACTTATTTATTTCCTATACCTAGCTGTCACTAACTTTGGATATCAGAAGATACTGTGATCGGCAACCTATCTGCGATGCTAATCTTACAGGTAGTGACAATATAATATATAATTGTTTTAGATCTATCTACGTACATTTCGCATTGTTATAAGTTTGATAGCAATTCAATCCCCCCCACCCTCTCTGTCTCTTTGCTGTTGTGTACGAACCGATCGTATCTATTGCACAGATTTGGACTCAGTTTTTTCCACTCGTTACTAGTTATTTTCCTGCGATGGTTCTTAGCTTTGCCACTGTGGTCAGTTGTTTTTAAGATATTAAAGTATGAAACTACAAACTCTGGAGATTTTCAACTTTATAAAATTGGTCAGGTTATTTAATATTTACCTACTTCCTTTATTCATTCAACTATTTAAAAAAGCTGTAGGAACAAATGTCAACGATCAGTTCTAACACTACAATTCACGCGAGCATCTAATTTAAATGGTTGTAATCGTAAATGTGCTAGTCTCGCGTATCGGTTGCCCGGCACAAGTAGGATTTCCTTTTTAGACCACACTCGTCCATCATTAGGTCAGTGTGCGAAGCGCAGGGCGAATGTGGACATACAAATTATGTCAACTACACCCTGACGAATTCGGTTGTGACTCTAGAACTCTGTTGCATAGGGACTTTGCTGACTTTCTGAAGTCTGTTTGGAAAAACGCTGCAAAAGGTTATTGCAACAGAGCACCTCAAGGCAAGGAGAATTATTTTAGAGAAACAGAACCGCTCTGATTTCTTATAAAAAAGCAGAGATCAGTATCTACTTAACAAAAATGATGAATGAGAGTCTATGTAGCGCTTGTGTGCTCTGCTTACTCCATTTAGGAATACAGGGAATGGTAATGTTTGCAGAATCTATCAAAATTAGTAAGGAAATGCAGTCTCAATTGTTTTTGTACAATTATTTAGAAATATTGGGATATCACGACGTAACAGCTTGCCCGAAACTTTTTCCATGAAGAATATTGTTCTCGGTATCCCATAAGCAAAGTTTTTCAGTTCCCGGATAAAACACGGTCTCGATTCTACTGTAGAATCGTACTGTAAATAACTATAATATCTATTTCAATACCAAACCATCACGATAATCGGTGCAGCGTTTGAATAACAAATAAATCACAGACAAACAGAGTGCATTTGCATTTGTAACATTAATAGGAATTATTGACTTAGCTACAAAGTTTCATAGGACTGGTAGCCCACAAACAAAATTAGTTGTTTGTCTAACCGGCCCGTTTAAACGTTCGCTGAACCAAACCAGCTCACGACCTAGAGAGGTGAACAAACGGCCGATATTCGAGTTCAACGAGGCTCAACCCAAATTTTTGACCCAATTCGTATAAAAACCCGAACATTAGGGCGAACGACCTGACGTAATATATAGATAGACAAATAAACGACGCGGAATGCATAGGAGCCAGTTTTTAGGGACCAGCGGTTGTGGAGCCGGTTTCAGATGAAACCTTCGGTCGAATTGAATGCTCCTTGAATTTGGATGGGTGCAGTGTTGTTCCTAACTGTTTTGATTAATATTTTTTAATAATTTATTAATTTTTTTTGTAAAGGGCAGCAATGGTTTTTACAAGATAAAGTTTTTGGTCTCAGCCTTGTAGTAGGATTCACGGATAGGTTGTTTTGAATCTGTAAGTAAGTATGTTAAATGTGTAAACTGGTTATTGAAAATAAGTAAGTACGGCATATCATTGATGGTGTTCCTTTTATCGAATGGTCCTATGTATTCTACAAGATGCAAGTACAATACGCGTCCCGCCGTTCCGCGTTGCTGCCCACCAAAAAAGTGCAGGCAGCGTAATAAGTGAATATTCACTGTCATAATAATAGAACTATTTATTATAAATGCTTGGATGTGCCCATCCGAGGGGGGTCACGCTTGACCTGTCCGGGACTGTCTTGGGTTTCTGGTTGTAACGGGATTGGGCGAGTTTGGGCTATAACGCCCTGCTAGCGCGGCTACATGTATCTGTCATTTTTTGACTCTCCTAGTTAGACAGTGACAGATTGTCTGTAAAATTTAACACATCAGCATGGTAATCCATAACCCAGCCATAACCCAGGGAAGCCACGATGGTTTGCGTAGGTTTGAAGCTTCATCTAGCTTGTTTTTTTAAGTGACCGCCGCAGCGAAATGATACAATTATATCGTCATTCGTTTAAATCTTGGCTTGAACAGTGTTTGTAATGACCCAAGCTCTCTTATGTTGAGAGGAGGCCTTTACAGCTATTCAACGTAAATAGCGTTGCTTAAAGTGGTGAAGAAATCTAAAAAAAAACTGGCCAAATGTCAAAAATAAGTTTTAACTTTTGAAAGACACGCTGGTAAAAAAAGTTAGGTTGACTTGGGTATTTTTCTTCAAACATTATTCAGGTATTTTCTCATATATTTTTTAAATCTCGACATGTCAAGCTTGACAAAGATGCCATGACAGTTGAAACGACTGCTAAAAAAAATATATCCGGAACTGCTCTCAGTAGGTATTTTCATTCTATAATTATTAAAAATTAAATGTTTTGTAAAGTTCAGTAAATTATGTACAGTATGTGCCCCCACTTAGGTATCCAGGCAATTCGGTGTTTTGAACGCGCACCACTACTAATACAAAGTTTGTCTAACTATTTTTAGCGAAATATTAATATCATGAACTACCTCATTTTGATTTTGCTAAAAATAGTTAGACAAACTTTGTATTAGTAGTGGTGCGCGTTCAAAACACCGAATTGCCTGGATACCTAAGTGGGGGCACATACTGTACGGTTATAATAACTGCATTCGTCGATCCCATTTTTCTGACACGTTGTTAAAAAAACTACATAGGCAATTGTCTTACAGGTGATAAAAAGCGCACCCAAAACTCTAAATCTTCACAAACGTCGGTTCAAAACAGCACAGAATGCAAGAGAGCGCGACCTGAAGCTAGAGTTGGCCATTAATTGATTTTGAATTTAATCAACTAATTAATCGATTAAATAATCAATCGTCGTAAAAATAATCGCGAGTAATAATCATGATTAAATTAATAGACGGAGTGCTCGGCCAACGTTTAGTCGATCGTTATTGTAATCGACTAATTTTTTCGATTAAATCTGATCATGCCGGTTATAAAAATGGTAAACCTTTTGTGACGTACGTTCAATGGAACTCGGATCTTAAACTTCCAAAATAAAACATATTTATTCCTTTTATTAATCACATACATACATACATATACTCACGCCTGTATTCCCAAGAGGGGTAGGCAGAGCACGTGAATTCGAAAATCCAGTGCCACGTTTTATTAATCCTGAAAACTGATCCAAATTAATCGGTTACAAATCGGTGATTAATTTAATCACAGCTAAAAGTAATCAACCGTTAATTAATTAAATAAATAAATAGGTTAATTTTAATCGTGATTCGATAAATTTTTTCCCATCACTGCCTGCAGCTCATTACAAAGGTGCACATTAAATATCTAAGGGGCATCGATGCTACTTTTAAGGCTTTGCCGGCTGTCGTTGCTACTTTGTTTATAGTCAAACAAAGAGACCGCCACAGGCACAGGCTGTAATTTATGCACTAGCTTCACGTCTTTGGTGATCTTTGATACTAACCGGCGTTGATCAGCTAGTAATTAGCGCTTAAATGGTCACTTTGGGTGGTATCTTGTTTAGCTTATTAGTGCTTCATGTGTGGATATTATCTATTTAACAGATTTGGTTTACTTTGCGTCATTTTTGGATACTGTACGTCGAAAGGTAAAAGGGAACCCTTAATAGGATCAATTTGCTGTGTGTTCATCTGTTTGTCTACCACCACTTTCCTCAGTTATGCGTGGAAATATCAAGCAGAAATTTATATCAAACTAGCTGTGCCCGCGACTGCGTCCGCGTGGAATAATGACTTTAGATGATTTCCCCGGTTTTTTTCCACATTTTGCTGTTTTTTCGCTCCTTTTGGTTGCAGTTTGATGTTATATAGCCTAAAATTTTCCTCAATAAATGGTCTATCTAACACAAAAAGAATTTCCCAATTCGAACCAGTAGTTCCTGAGATTAGCACGTTCAAACGAACAAACAAAACAAACTCTTCAGCTTTATAATATTAGTATATGTAGATAAATTAGGTCTAGTGTCCCTAATCTAGAGCTGTGCGAAAATCAAACTTCTAAGCCAACGCCATCAAAATTCACGCCGCAAATTTTCATAAATTTTAAGACACTCGCATGAGATTTTAAACCTACAGGGTGCTTCCCGTGTTGTTAGACCCATGTAACTCGAAATCTTGAAATTTGGTGCTACGCAACGTCTTAAAGGAAAAATACAAAAATCAAAAATTTGTGTTATTTACATTACAAAAAACATGATTTTATGATTAAAAATTTGTTTTTGCAATTGGCGTCCTTTGTTGTTTATGAGGACCACCAAGAGGACGACGGCAAATTCGAGATTGTCTTTCAATCCGCTTTCCTTTATTGCTTTATTATGTAGTTTATACTGAGAAACTCTTAGTAGGCGAGTTCTACCCGCGCTTGTCAATTTTTTTATACAATACCTACGGGCTGTTGTCTGCGTTTCCCACTGCGTGGAGTTCACTTATCGCAATTCCACATGAACCATGTATTTTTTGGGTTTAAATGATCCCGGATCAGTTACAAAAACTTTTCTACTTGGTTCATGTATCCACTTAGTTCTTTTTATCCAGACAAACATTCAACTTTCTTTCAATTCTATCTAAACAAAAAAAAAACGATTATATACGATAATTACGATATTTTTATCTGGGAGTTAAACAGTAAAAACAAAAAAGTGAACGAAGAATAAGTCATAACTTAAAATGTATGTCAAATGTAAAGGATAAACATTGACATTGTAAATAGGTACCTACTCATATGAGTTTTTCTTCAATTCAATAAAATGTATTTAATATTAAAATCCTCGTAACGTCTTTTGATCCTGAAAAGCTTTATCTTCTAATCTTAAAAATGTTTTATCAGAAACATCTGCTGAAAGAATTTGAATAGGACTAATGAATAATTCAGTAACTTAATTTTAACAATAAAAACTCAGATTTTTACTTGAAATATAATACCGAATTGTGTTCAATAGATGAATTAGCGAATCGGTAATCATACATATAGAAACTTACTGTAGAGTTTAAGGGTCCTGGTTTAAATCCCTTGGATGTTTAACACGTACCTACTTATTTTGTTTGGATGTGTATGCATATTTCTTCATTGTACCTACTTAAGATAATATCGTCAGTGGAAAAGAAAAAACGCTAAAGCGCCATTTATCAATTTGGCGCTTTAGCGTTTTTTCCTTTCCACTGACGATATGAAGTGACAAGTAGTCGAACCCATGACGAGGTCTAAATTTTATTTTTGGGCGATTGATAACACACACATAAATATACAAACGAGTATTATCATTAAAAATATACCTACCAAATCAATATCTGTTTGTAAGTATGCATAGTACACATACGTACGTAAATTGTTTATATAAACAAAATTGTACAAAGATGTTACGATTTGCCGATCCTTTGTTCGACTAAAATTTATTTGATTATGCAAATACTTTTTAAATATGAATAAATTGATATTTTATGCAAGAATAAGAAAATAGAAGAGGCATTTGCCAAGCGGCGGCCCAGCTTGTAATCTGAAAAAACATGTTGGTGTTCACGTTATGTCAGTCTATCGAAAAGTAGTGGTTGATCCTCGAAAGTAATAATACTTAATACATTTGTCTTTATTCCCTTTTTTGCCCTATGACTTCTTACTTCATAATTTTTCATAAAAACAACATTATACACATTAAGAGGACTCGGTAAAAGCTCTTCCAAGTGACTCTCAAAGAGTAAATGTGTTTTGTTGTTCAAATAACATTAACAAACTAATATAATGGCGAGGGTGGAACCACCACCATAGAAATCGTAAAAGTTGCAAACTTATTGTTATTGCCAATTATAATGACCCCAAAACGTTTACGTAAGTGGAAATCAAACAATGTCTTCAATAATTACTTAGGTATTTCGATTGAAACCAAGCAAATGTCATTGGAGATTGAAAGCTCCCTGAAATTCGACGAAAGTTGTGAATTTTACGTAAGTATTTGTTTATGCATGTATTCTACGTGTTATTAGTATTTTGATATACACTCGTTATCCTGTTTCTTAGTTTCTACCGCTTAGGTAAATAAGCCTGCTCATATTAATTAGATTCAATATAATAATAGTATAAGTTACTGGTTCTTTGGCTGTGATTGCTTTTAAGCTATGATCTACCATGCCGGTTTTGTTTTCGTTATTTATCAAGTATACTATTTTTTGTATAGAGAGTAAGTATTTATTAGTAGGTACTTAATGTGTAAGTCAGGGGACAACTGTGATAGAGTTGCTTAGAAAAGGTTGTAATTTAGGTCCCGGGTTATGCTCAGGAGATGCGCCATAAAGAAATGCTTTAATAACTGTAAAAAAATCTTAACCTACAGCGGACTATATCCTAGAAAATCACAATTTTACTCGGTGACTCAGGAGACGTCATCATGGCAACCAGGAACATAAAATTGTTGATCGACCCTAATATTATTATGTTTTCTATTCTGTAATCAAACGAAGAATCAGCGCAAGTAGTTCTAACCACCCTAGACTAATATATGTGAGGTAGATGCAATATGTTAGATTAACAATACCTACATGCGAAGGTACGATTTCAGCGCCTTCCACCAATTGTCGCGACCTAGGCTGCAGCCTTTAGCTTAAGGGTTAAGAGGAAATGGAGCGGTCATATTTTGTATGGAAACGTAGTCCCCTGATTCCTCGCTGGATATTACTCGTAGAACAATGATTTTTTACATCAACAATCTAATGATATATTATCATGTTTCTATGTTTTCCTTTTTTTCTTTATTGAATTATTAAAGGAGATATTAACCTTCAAAAACATGAAAAATTGGTCAGTTTTTTCCGTCGTGTTCAAACCTCTAGAAACCAATTTTAACACAATTATATCAAAATATAAGAACAAAGAAACACAGTTATGACATTTTTTAAACATTTAATGAAAAAACATATTTAATCGGTTAAGTTTTGGAGAAGAAATCAGGGGACTACGAAACGTTGTTTTTGAATATTTTTCATAGGTATTTTCGGTCCGAGCTGTAGTTGTTCTTATCGCACTCGACGTCGTCTGGGCAGGTCTCGGCGCGACAGCAATAGATTTAGCAAATACCTATTTTTCAATTCCCTTGACCGGCATATTTCCTCTTAATCAGGCCCTGCTAAGAATTAGTTAGTAGTAAGATGATACTATTGCCTTCTGTTTTGTATTGCCACTTTCCTAATTACGGATTCCTACTGAACCAATATTTAATCGCATACAAGCTATATCGAAAGTGCAAGCGTTCTACGAAATTCATTCCTACAGCGTGCGACTGGGCCACGATTTTATCAATCACAAAACGAAATAAACTCACACCACGGGTTGACAAACTTGGACTGTATCCCGCTGAAAATTAAGGGTGTTCTGCCTTGCCTGGGTGTTGCTATGTGCCGTTCCGTTGCCGCGGAGCACTACTATTTATAGAAAGACGTGTAAAACCTGTAGAGCAGGATAGTAAGCATAATTAGAGAAGCGGACTCGACTCGCCGCGACCTAAAGTTAAGTATAACACTGGGTTTGTTGTTAGTGAGATTTACTTGTTTTTGTTTAATTAAGTGAGATTTTTTTGTATTGTTCAGCTTATTATAAACAAAATCTACTTACCAACCTACCTACCTAATTGTGTTACTTGTATGGTATTTGAATTAAATTAAGAACTTTCCATTTCTTCCGTGGATGTCGTAAAACGTGACAGAGGAAATCGGTAAATACCTGTTGGCTTAAAACCTAAAAAAAATCTAGAAGTGGCCACGAAGCGTTCCGCGTGCTCTGCCTACCCCAATTGGGAATACAGGCGTGATGTATGTATGTAAATGTTCTATTTTTTATTGTAATAGAATTTCTTAAAGTATTTTTGGGCTTCCGCAATGCGATAAATTACACACTTAAACTAAATTTCGTTCCGAAGAACTTGAAAAGAAAGACAATTTGCAAAATAACAAAATTCATACCCGTTATTTTTACCAGGACAAGTGAAACATTGTTATCAATTTGTAATCAAAAAAATCTCTCAAAATTCGTGCCAGTGGACCAAACCTGACAAATAAAATATTCAAACGCCAGAACAAGACGCCGCTTGACATAAATACACAAACTAAACGCACGCTGAAAAAGACAGCAACACATCAATTTTAAAAATCGTTCTAATTTTACCTCATGCATTTGAAAAAAGAAAATAGGTCACAAAACAAATGAAGGACGCGCGCCTAGTTTTTTCGGCGGTTTGACATTATACTGCGTTCGCGCAGAGCCGATGCGGGGTCGATGGCCTACGAAGGGCCGTTTCCTTTCGATACAGTAAACAAGTAGCTCTTATAATGCGGCAAAAAACGCGGTCAAGTGCGAGCTGGGTGGGATGATTCACCAATAATGCGTCGGTTTAGATGCAACTTTTTAACTGAGGGTGCAGCTGTAAGTATGATAGTGATAGTGAAGCAGTTTTAATTTAAAATAAAGTGTGGTCTTGGGTTTAGATTTCAGGCCTTTCTATTTCTTTTAGATGTCCTAAGAGGCGACAAAGGAAGTTCTTTAAGGTATATTTCAGGCGACAGACTAGTAACCTCTCACTGTTATACCTGCCAAAACAAAAATAAATAAAAAAAGGTAGAAATGGCCATGACACGTTAAATAATCATAATTTTGTCTTGCCTATGTAGCGATTCGTGTGCTCTGCCTACCCCATTTGAGAATACAAGCATGATGTATGTATATATTTGTGAGCGAGATAGCAAGCGAGCATGCAAAAATATCGCCATGAGGTGAGTAGGTAAAAATACAATATGGTATCCGTCGGTATCCTCTCATAATGCCCTGGCGGACTGAGTACTATCAGTAACATAAATTACAGGCGTTAAATAACGATTTATCATCCTTAGCCCGAAGCAACGATGCATTGCGCATTGGTTAATTATACAGTACTTTTCTGCACGACTGTCTCAGGTTTGACTGGAGCTTCGTTCGAATCACTGCCAAATGACCTTTTTCTTCAGGAATCGAATTTCGAATCCTGACGACCTTTTTCTTTAAGCCTCTCTGTAGTCATCGGCAATCATCGAAATTAATAATTTAGGAATTTAGTTACTACTAATATTACTAAAATTCTGTTTATGTTTATTTATATTCTTAACTGTAAAAATATTAGTGTAGGTTTGAATTTCTGACGATAAGATTGTCGAGCGGGATCAAGAAAATATTATGCACTGTGCGAGGTCAGCCGATAAGTTTGCAGATGCTCAAACGAAATTTAAAAATAGAACGCACCTGTGTTTACGTTTTTAAAAAGCAAATTGTACATTGCCAGAAAAAAAAACCAATTTATTTCAAAATGGAATTTCAGTAACTTTGAATGTTTTTAAAGATTATGTTATTGTTGTATTAAATTGTGTTAGACTGTGAAACTACTAACGCATAGAATAAAAGAAAATAATTAAATTAAACGCTTGTTATATGAAGATGAATAAAATGCTTGATGACACACATCGTAGCAATCTTTTCGGGGGTAACATTAGAAGTTGTGTATAGGTATAAAAAAATATAAAACCATAGCAAGGAAATGTCAACTTTAGGAAACCTTTCAAATAAATCTTATTTTTTACAAGCCAAGAAATTTGTGTAATTTTAGTCTTCGTGGCCTATTTAAATAAATAATAAAATACGTAGCATTAATGTAATTCATTTCAGTTACAGATTTAAAACACGCAAGACCCACGTTGAAAAATTAGCGATTATTCATCAAAGTGTTCCTTTCTTCAGCGGCTAGTTACAGTTGGCTTACCTCACAGCAAGGCTAAAATATTAAGAAACCGCATTTTTAATTTTCTTCTAAGCTCAGCCACAGATGCTACGCCTCACTATTATTCTCCTAGAAAAAACAATTACATTGAATTTTAAGTGACTACACATTGATTAAGCGCGTTTATTTATATAAAAATGTTACCTCTGTCTTCTCTGTGCCCTGCCACAACTATAATATCTACCTCACGAACAATCGTGATCTATGACCACATTTTTTTGAAATGAATACCAACGTCAAAAAATGTTTCAATTAATGACTCGTCTGTTTTGTTCTGTGCCATGCCACAGCTGACTTACTTAAATACCTACCTTGAACGATTTTTTTTTTTTATAAAATTAACATTCTGTGTGTTTTGGCGCTATTTAGCATGGAATTGTTCTATTTTATTGCATGCATATCATCAAAGTAAGTATTTAAGGATTTTAAGGTTTTAAATAAGGTCAAATCAAGGTAAGGTCAAATTTCCGTTACTAAATGTCTTTCTTTCTTCAAATGTCAAAAGAGGTATGTCCGTAGCTATGTTTTTGGCTACAGGTTAGCATTAGCAACCAGTTTCTCTAATACCTCTAAACTAATAACTTAATAATTCTGCTGAAAGTAGCAACAAAACGTAAACTAGTCATGGTTCTATGTATGTAACGATTCGTGTGCTCTGCCTACCACATTTAAGAATACAGGCGTTTGTATGTCAAAAGAGCGGTTACTCGACAAAGTGACTACGTTGTTTCCATTTGTGCCAAACCACAGCTGCAATGCCTCACAGCGAGTCCACCGGAATAATTGTGATCTATGTTCGAGGTCAGCCCGCATCCCGCCAAGGCTACGTGCCAATTCAGAAGTAATAGAAATTAGATCGATTCCACCAGTATGCAGTGAGCTGTAGCTATGCGATCGATCGGACTGAGAATAGGAGATTTCACATCCAGTGAGAACAATAGCCAGGCCGGCGTTTTAAGCCTGGGGTTTTCGTCAAGTTTTCCTAAGTGGTGTCGGGATAGAATAACACTTATATGTTATGCTTAGGCTTTGCTTTAGGCGACAGGCTTGCAACCTGTCACTATTATACCTCTTTCATTTGATTAAACTTAAAATTATGGCAGAAGTGGCTGCGACGCGTGAAGTAGTCATAATCATGGTTTTGTCTATGTCACGCTTAGTGTTCTCTGCCTATTCCAACTAGGAACATAGGCGTGGTTGTATGTATGTGTGTAGGTAAGTATTTAGTTATCCTGACGGAAACTATTATAATGCTTGCGGTTTTTAGGGAATCGTTATTAATGTCCCGTTACCTTCGTCCCTTTCTTTTGTATCATAAGTATGTAGGCAAATAATACATATTTTTATTGAGCAATTGGTTTTTGATACGCACTTACAACCTAGTAAAAGTAAGTTAGAACAAAAATTGGTCTTTCACGTCACGTTTTCGATGAAAAATTATTGCAGCAAAATACAATCAACCCGTGACCCGGTGCGGTGTGTACGACACCTTTCCATTTCTTCCATAGACGTCGTAGGAGACGACCAAAAAAAAAGTTGTATTTTGGATGACAGGCTAGCAACCTGTGACTATTGAGCCTCTCAACTTAAAACTTAAAAAGTGATGAAAGAGGCTGCAAAGCGTAGAGTAGCCATAGTTTTGATTACGAAGCATTTCGAACTGCTCACCTAATTTGGGTATTCTGGTGCGATGTATGTATGTTACATAATATACAAACTTAAATTGGGTCCACATAGTATAAGGCTCAATTCCCACCAGAAGAGCAGCGCAGCGCGGCGTAGCGGAGCGCAGTTTCAGTGTCATGAGAATTTCAACTTTATTTTCATTACAATAAGACTTATTATCGCATGAGAAACTTTAACGATGCGCGCGCATGCCCGCGTATCCATGGTAATTACAGCGCATTCCATAAACAAAGCCGTGCGACTGCGCGAGCTGTCGCAGGAATGTCCGAGGATGCTCGAGTAGTCGCGACGGCCGCTGTCAATACATAATATGTCAATATGTCAATAATTATGTAAATTCCAGCGACTTCCTACGCATTCCAGCGGCTTCTCGAACAGTCGCAGGAATCCTCGCACATTCTCCACGGAGCGGGTCGCTGCGCTACGCCGCGCTGCGCTGCTCTTCTGGTGTGAATTGACCCTTATGCAGTGCTTTCTGCTTTCTCCGCTGAGCAGTGCTAGGTGATACTGATAACCGTATTATGTTGTACCTACTAGCTGTGCCCGCGACTGCGTCCGCGTGGGATAGTGACTAATTTCCCCCGTTTTTTTCCACATTTCCTAATGTTAATTCGGCCCTAATGGTCGCAACGTGATGTTATTTAACCTAAAACCTTCCTCAATAAATGGTCTATTCAAAACAAAAATATTTTTTCAGTTCGAGCTAGTAGTTCCTGAGATTAGCGCGTAGTTTAGATTTTGCGCAGGCAGTAATGGAAGGCTGTGTGGTGTCGTATTAGAATGGCCCCTCTCCATTTCTTCCGTGGATGTCGTAAGAGACTACTAAGAAAATGGGAATGATTTAGGCTTGCAACCTGTCACTATTTTACCTCTTCCATCTGTTTTTGGACCTAAAATCATGCAAGAAATGGCTGCAAAATTTTGACTATGTAACGCAGGCAGAGCATACCCTGCGCCGTTTGGGAATACAGGCGTTATGTATGTATCATCATCATCATCATCATCATCATCAGCCTATATACGTCCCACTGCAGGGCACAGGCCTCCTCTCAGTATGAGAGGGCTTGGGCTATAGTTCCCACGCGGGCCCAGTGCGGATTGGGAACTTGACGCATAACGTTGCATTACTTCGTCGCTGTGTGCAGGTTTCCTCACGATGTTTTCCTTCACCGAATAAGCTCGTGATAAATATCAAATTCGATATCGCACATAAATTCCGAAAAATCCAGATCATGTATGAAGTAATTTGGCTATTCCCCCACTAGAGTTCAAAAGAGCATAGCGACACATTGGTGGGGTGAGTTCAGACTGCAATTGTTCCTGCAGCCGTGACCGGCGCGCGGGCGCAATTGGCGGCGCAGACGGCGCGTCGGATGTCGCAATTGCGCGACACCCAAACACAGATGCACTGTTATACTATTGTACTATATCGGTAGGATAAAATATTATACGATTGGCTGACATAGGTACATGTAGTACCCGGCCGTGGAGTTTGCACAACGACGGCTAACATCGTACGGGTTAGAAGAGCATTGTCTCTCTCTAACATGCGTGACGTGACCCCGGTTGTCTCTTGTAGAGCGCATGAAACGTTAAATATACAAAACCGTGACTATTCCACATTTCGTAGAAACAAAGGCAGGCTAGACCGCTGCCTAAGGCTTACCAAAACCTAGTTCCTTAGGGTCTCCCCACATTAGTCGACGCCTTTTCGGCAAAATGCGGGTAGAAAAAGCTTTATATCAACGCAATAAGGGCGAACAAGACGTCAATCGGCTCGGCTCGTTCGACCGAGAATAGCCGAGCCAATTTACGTCTTGTTCGCCCTTATTGCGTTGACATAAAGCTTTTTCTACCCGCATTTTGCCGAAAAGGCGTCGACTGGTTTGGTGAGACCCTTAGTCGCCATTCTGAACGTTTTTAATCGTACCAACATTTCATGTTAATGTTAACTGTTTAAAATTGCCATTTTGTAATATTTTACTGCTTCACTCAAAAAAGAGTTCAAAAGATCCATTAACCTACTGAGTATTTGAAATTTTTTCCAAGTCAACAATAAAATTCAACGTTCTAAGTAAGTATACTCGTATCGGAAAAATTACCCAAACATCACATAATATGACTATAAAGTTCGAGGCTCTTTTCAAGACAGATGTTTGTATGATGAATACGAAAATGCCATGACTTATAGTCATTCTATTACACACCTACTGTTCTACTATTCCAGCACCGTATTGCATTACTGAAGTGGCAAACAGAGGCATTACGATTGCGTGACTGATCGCTGTAATTTCGGGGTAATTAACTAAAACGTTAGTACCGATTCAACGCAAGGTCGGTCGTCAACCCTCGCCCCATGGCCCGTCATTAGTAGGCCCGTGAATTATGAACGAATACTACTTTCATGTTATTGATGGCACTAGCCCGCGGCATTGAGAAATTAACGTGTGTAACCCCCTTTATCGGTCATCTGCTACGTGCATTTACTAGTAAATCGAACCGTCTGGAGGACTATTAGGTAAGCACACACTTGAATAGAATATTGTGAGCGTATCCACGAACGTTGACGTATTTGAATAAGGAATAACGATTAGGTTTTTTCGTTGATTCAAAACACTGGCAGGTTTTATTCGGTCCGTGATCGAAAGAAAAGTTATAGTTTTTTTAAACGTTGAATATGATACTGGCCGGTTAGTTTTTTTTCGTTTTCGATGAGGTTAGGTTTAAATTGACGTGCCAAAGAATTGTGTTGTTTTGCCGCTTTCGTAAACAAAGTAATCAATTCGAAACAGGCTGTGGCTGGAAAACGGAGCTATAAATCCGCAGCTGCCACAAACCGACCTTAGGCACATATTTAGATTCTATGGTGGTAATAAAATTAGTGGCACGTCGTATGGCGATGCGTAAAAGATGATGATGAATAGAAGCGTTCATTTTTAGAGAATTTTACATACATACATCACGTCTGCATTCCTGAATCGGGTAGACGAAAAGTTACATAGTCAAAACCATGACTCTTTCACGTTTCGTAGCCACATTTAGCATAATTTTAAGTTTCAACAAAAATGTTAGCTAACGGCAGAAATGGAGAAGTGTGATATTCGAAATATAACACCATACGGGTGAATTTTACAGGTTTTGAAATACTAAATGAAAAACATAATGGTATGTGTATCGTATACGTATGTAGGTAGCGCGTTGTTCCCGATTGTGGTTCACGAATTGGCTCGAAAAATGTCGCGCTAATCTCGATATAAAGACCCGAGTGTATGCTATTTCACTATGAGTGAGTCTCACGGTAGTTTTATATTTACAACAGTAGAAACATTCGACTGACGTAGTCTTCTGATTCTCTATAACTTCCAACGTAGCCATCTCTTCACTTAAAAACAGGACAGGCTCAAAATCATCAATCAATTTTTTGATTGATACTCGAAAACGTCAAGGAAATACTAAATTATTTTTCTCTGCCCACCACCCACATGGTTTAGCGCGTGAAACACGTAAATGATTAACATACTAGATACAATGACATAAAGCGAATCCGTACCAATATATAAATGTGAAAGTGTGTTTGTTTGTTTGTTTGTTTGTTTGTTTGTTTGTTTGTTTGTCCGTCTTTCACGGCTAAACGGAGCGATGGATTGACGTGATTTTTTAGGTAGAGATAGTTTAGGGCGCGGAGAGTGACATAGGCTACTTTTTATCCCGTAAATAATTGATGTTCCCGAGGGAAAACAAAAATATAGTTTGCTTGATAGATCGATATCGATCGACGATAGATCGATATCAATCGATAACCGATCGATAGATGATAGATCGATGGCGCCGTGTGTCGTTTGGAACGAGAAGTTTTCTTACAGTTGTGCTTTATACCGCAATATAACCGAGTTCCACGCGGGCGGAGCCGCGGGCGGAAAGCTAGTTAAATATAATATTGCCGTCGCGTGCGCACGGCAATGACACGAAATCATTGAGCAAAAGTTTCCGATGATGATGGCACTGGAGGGTTCTGCTGTTGAGATACTCTGCTCCCAAATGGGGTAGTCAAAACGTGACACAGAGAAAACAATAACTACTTCACGCCTCGCAGCCACCTCTGGCATAATTTTAGGTTTAAGAATAGATAAGAGGTATAATAGTGACTGGTTGCTAGCCAGGTTGCAGGTTGGTAGAGTAACACCTCTCCATTTCTTCTGTAGTTGTCGTAAGAGGCAACTAAGGAAATAAGTTTAGGTATGTTTTAGGCGACAAGCTAGCAACCTGTCAGTATTCAACCTTTTCCATCTTTGCAAACCTAAAACTATGCTAGAAGTGGCTGCAAAGCGTGACATAGTCATAATCATGGTTTTATCTATGTCACGTTTCGTGTGCTCTGCCCGCCTGCCCCATTTATGAACACAGGCGTGGTTGTATTGTGTATGTTGCTAGCCCTATCTTGCCTATCCCTTGACTGTGCGGTATCGATAATCAATACCGATTGCCAAAAATTCCTATTGTGTCCCGCCTACACCTTTTCACGTTTTAAGTACGTCGCTTCTGTTAATTGTATTAAGGATCCCTAAAAGTTTGAGCGAAATCTGCCCGTGCAAGGGTAAGGTATGATTAATGGCACATCAATATTCAACGCGGCTACTTCAGATTAACTGCCCACCTCCGTCAGACGTGACTCTCCGTTTGAGTGAAACTTCTGTCGATGACCTATCTGTGGCCAATTTTTATATCTTAGGGTGTATACATACAGACGACTGAATCGCCCTAGAATTAGAATTGAAATAAATCATTCGAGCATTTCAACTGTCTCATTTATCTGGGTACGTTTGGCTGGCTGGATTTCTGGTGTCATCTCTGACTAATTATTAGAGTTCCAGTTTATCTAATGGATAACTAAATGACGGCATCTGAATAAAAATACATCAGATTGTTGCAGATCGATGTTCTTTTAATAAGTATTTGAAATTCATTCGACTTTCAGTGTACCTATTTTTTTTAGGAAACCACACAGACCAATGTTTTGTCGTATTTACTTGAGTTACCTCAATTATGTTTCTCTATGGCATAACGAATGTAGGTTATGCAGAAAATAAAATGCCCAAAGCGGACATGCAGCAGCTTATTATGCGTAACTAACCATTTGCCACCTATTAATGCCACGTATAGTCGTTTTAATCGTACAAAACGATAAAAAATGGCAGTAGGCCATCCGTCACTGAATTTGCATTTGTAAAACATTTTACGTTGTCCGCTGTCCCTCTGCATGCAGCATTGTAGCGAAACACGCGTCGGAGTGACATAATTTCATTGGAACAGCCACCTTACTTGAGAAGTAAACAACACTATTCAAACATGCACAGCATAGCAAAGTGATTTTGCTGTAATGATTTATGTGCGGAACGCAGCAAGTTTCCTCAAAGTCAATCTTCGGAATGACTCAGCTTCGCAGAAGGGGCAATAGAACTATGACGTCATCAACTTTTGTACTAATTATCGATGCAGATTCGAAAGCTTTTGGAATATTCATGATTGTTCTTAATTCGAAAAAAAAAATGCTGAGTTGAACTGGCTGGCTGGATTTAAAGATAATTTTAACTTTACCGCTGGAAAACTAGCAGCTCGCACCTCTGAATTTTTCGGAATTTATGTATCTGGTGAAGGAGAACAATTCGAGGAAACCTGCATACAGCGAAGTAATTCAATACTGTGTGAAGTTCACAATCCGCATCGGGCCTGCTTGTGAAGCCCAAGCCCTCTCATACTGAGAGGAGTCCTGTGCCCAGAACTGGGATGCATTTGGGCAGGATTATTATTTATTATTATACACAATAGCATCTTTCCTGTTTATTCTTTTCTTCCAAGACCAAGTAACAACTTCAACCAACAACACGTACCTGGTGAAATAGCTAAAGTATTTATTTGACATTTCTGGCGTTGCATCGCATCAAATTGTGTCCAATGTACGAGGACATTCTGCAGTTGACATGTGCTATTGACAGACACCCGCCTACGCCACAAAGTGTTGCCAAAATGTATAAAAAACGCCAAATAAATATGGCGCTAATTTACAAATGCACGCTGTGTGTTAAGTAAAATATTTACGGCTTTGTTTTTTTTTATCTGACTTTATTAATCGGAAATGCCTGCGTTTGATTGGATTATATTCGGCGCTGACCTTTTCGTGGATTGATTTGATATTTTTTGATTGAAGTGATGACGAGTTCTGTTCAGTGATCGCTATTTTGTGAGTGACGGAAACTCAATAAATGTAATATTCTTCGACCTATACGTTGAAACTTACATCGGATATAACCATGCTAAAAATATTGTATAAATTGCATATTAATGCAATCCGTTTTATACATTGTATGGCTGCGTTCGTTACATCACTGATATGTCAATCAGCTCCTTACTTTTGTCTGATCTGACAATTTGCCTTTTTACATTCATTGACTGACGAGGTATCGACAATGTTTCTTACTCAAGGAATATACGTAATATTTTATTCAGTGTTAACAAAAACTTAGTGGTCGGGCTGTTTTACTATCGATCCATCCTGACACGCCTTACAATCTAAGTACAGTAACCGTCATAGTGACATCAGATTGTTCACCAAAGGAATTCTTTAAGTATTAGGTACGTTTATTATGACAACGTTCTGCAGTGGGAATCATTGGTGCATGGTTCAACTGTACTACCTTACCACTAGTAAATATAGACTTTAGTTTTTGAAATGTTATTATTCACAAAACGTGTGTACAATGATGACGAGAAGGTAAACTGATGACTCTGTATAGAATATAGATGTCTGTCGAGTATTGTTCTTATAGTGGCAAAACTGGTTAGAATGAAAGTGTTTGTAAGTACGTTGCTTGTTTAACACAGTCATATTTATACATAAACACCACACCCTATTCTCTTACAACGCAGCTCTATTGCTTCTATTCTGGCATACTTATCCAGTTTCATTCACATTAATTTTCATGATTTGTTTTACTACATAAAATACTGGTTTTGTTTTGACGTCATAACCTTTCGTTTAGTTTTTTTTTAAGAACACGAATTAAGGACTTGGATACACGCGATACAGCCAGTTGTCAAACATAGCTCTAACAACAAGTGTCATTGAAACCACAACAAATCGGTCGGCCATCACTGTTAATTTTGACAGGTCCGTTCTGATTTCAACCCGCAACTTTGTAGCCCAATTTCATTCAGTTCTTTTAATTCTAATCGAAGCCATAAGCCATGACAACCAAACTTACCTTAAATGCTTATAAAGAAATGTAATAAAGTAGATAAACTTTTAGTGATTCAAGAAAACTTTAGTAATAAAGATTCCAGTGTTTTAAAAACCGGTGGATATCCACATACATAAATAAAAATGTTTAATTTAAAATTATCGTCAAAAATATTACTAGCCCTCGTAAAACTTTCGCTCTATAAACAACAACAGCATCCAAGAATTACAATGTTATCAAGTCATCAAAAAAACCATAAAATTGCATCGCCACTTTACGCATGGCCGCGTGAAACTATTGAAGCTCGGTCGAATGAGGCACCGTCCTTTTTCGGGAGGTCATTGTACGGCGTGACGTCACTGGTGACCTTGACGCCTCCTGCATGCGTGAAAAATACCGCCCGTCAATAATATGCCAGTACGCGTACGGATTTTAACAACGCTTGCATGTTTGAAAAAGCGTTCCATTTTTAATATTTTTTTGTAGGCTGCCAGTATTATGTTCTGTTACATTTGATAGTTTGTGGGTATCTGTGGCATGGTAGACCGTGAATATTGACACGATAATTATTTTAGTTATACACATTACACATGACACAATTTTACTGATACAATATGTAGTGAAAATTATATTTTAAGCCACCGATTATTACCGATATTTGGTACTTACGTACTCTTACGTTTAACTTTTGGTTTTTGAATTCTAGATTTCAGTCTGAAAGTTAGTATGCCTAGCATTGAATTGAATAACTAGTAAATCCTTTGTACATTCCTATAAATGCCCAGGATAAAAAAAAACCTGTCTTATGAAAGCAAACATTATCGTTAATAAATTCGTGTAATCATACCCGTACCCGTCCCAATAAGGCAACGAGAAAATTACTACGAAAACTTTATAATTTAAGTTGCTGTACCCAAAATACGTTCTTATTTAGGACCCTGCACAACCCAGCTCTGTCCAAATTTACTTCGGCGTGCGTTTGCTCTGTTATGAAAACAAGGAACGTTTGATCAGAGCACTAGGGTACATGTAGGGTTGACACTACATTAGTTACATGATCAAATAGCCATGATCTCACAATGTTGTGAACGGCGCGGAAACACATCTATTTGACAAGGATCCGATTTGTCTCAAATGAGATAGGCAGAACACGTCACGCTACACTGTCAAAACAATCACCCTTTCACGTTTCGTAGCAACTTCTAACACGTTTAGGTTTTAAGTTAAGAGTTTAAAATACTTATACCTTATGCTATTTCTTTCGTTGCCTCTTAAGACTCGGAAGAATCGGAGATGTGTTATTCTGAACCCGACACCAATCGGAACTATCTTTATATCTTTTGCGGAAAGTTAAAAAAAACATACAAGTTAAAAACTTTGTTAATTTGAATATATTTTAGATTGGAGAAATTGTGTTGTACTTTCTTTCTTCGTTCGTCAAAATCACCTCCATTGACAGAAAAGCACAGCTCATTTATTTAATGTTTTTAAAGACTAAATAAAGTGTAATGTTTCATTAATAATTTGTTTCCAATATCAAGCTAAACCAGAAGCTGCCAGCCCTAGCTGCATGTGTAACCGTAAACGGATTTGCGGGTAAATGCGGGCAGTCGGGCCGTAAAGTCGGGTGAGTCAACTGTCTGCGCGCTGCCCTTCTGCTGCCCTCCATCTGCGCAAGGCTGGAGCCAATGAGCGAGCGTTTTTTAAAAACAGGGTGGAGCCAATGAGCGAGCGGTTCACTAAACCAGGCTGGAGCCGATGACCGAGCGTTTTACTGAACCAGGCTGAAGCTAGCGCGAGCGATCCAGACACTTACATACAATGGCGCCTGCGATCCAAATCGGGAAAGTCAAAGTACAAGAAACATGACAGACTAAAACCTTTACTAGCCATGACTAGCTAACAACCTGTCACTATTGTATCTTTTCCATTTGTTCTTCATTCTAAAATTATGCTAAAAGTGGCTCCAGAAACACAATTAAATGAAAAGAAGTAAGTATGATTTCTTTTGTAATTAACTAACTAGATTCGACGATAAATGAAGGCAGTTAAGTCGTTAATTCAGTGAGCTGACTGCCTGACGATAGCAAAAATGGGCACCAAAATTTAACAGCTAGAACATGTTAGAATTGATAACAAAATACCCTCCATATTGGTACTAGTGGCGCCATCTCTGGTGCAATAGTGACGGTACTGTTTAAATAA
>BHDV01020898.1:454757-473956 GCA_005406045.1 Adoxophyes honmai
CTGGTGCAATAGTGACGGTACTGTTTAAATAAACTGTGTGTTTGAAATAAACGTTAGTCTGCAACAAACCTCTGTTGAAGTTTCAGACGTATTTTTTTTGTAGTTTCACTCGTATTTAAACTAAGTTAAGCTGTATCAGAATTTCAAATCAAAATATTAAATTAAAATATTTTTTTTTTAATATTTTTTGTAAAACGCTAACGCTTATCATTCCGCTCCGCAAAAAGTCCAACACAACCTTAGCTACATTATATACGAGCGGTCAAGTGCAGAATTCAGCTCGTTCATTATACCCCGCTAATGATCTGTCGAAAACGCTTATCCCATTTTTGAGTTAATCGCCTCCTTTAGAAGGTAACAGTGGTTTTTAAATTTTTGAGTCATAAACTCAAAAAATCCCAAACGGAGAGCAAAAAGTGCAAAAGGTTTTTTATTACGCAGCCGCGGTGAATAATTATAAATCACGCGGTTTCGATTCACTTTATTTGGAAAATATTGCTTTATTTAAATAATTAATGAACTTAATGGTGATTGGCATCGTTTTTTTATACTGACTGCAGTTTTGTTTTATTGTACACAAAACTTTATGCAGGATTTCATATTATTATTATTTTGTGAACGAAAAAGTTTTTGGCTCTAGGTGCAACTGAAGTCTTTTGAGACCAAGTTTCGCTCAAGATTTGACGCGTGAGATAGCCTGTAACCTGTAATTCTCTGATATCTCTAATTAGACAGTGACAGGTTAGGCTATGTCGCGCGCGACTCCACTCGTGCCTTGCACTGTAGTGTAGGCCTGTTGGAAAACTTACCGTTGATAAGCGCGAATCCGTCTGAGGCGTTGGTTGATATCGTAAGAATGACGCTGTATCTGTAACAAAAAAAAAAACATTCAATATTACTGACATACATACATCACGCCTGTATTTCCGAATGGGGTAAGCAGAGCACACATAACGTTACATAGGCAAATCCATGACAATTCACGTCTCGTATTCGTTTAGTGGGCCCGCGTGGGAACTATGGCCTAAGCCCTCTCATACTGAGAGAAGGCCTGTGCCTTGCGTATATAGGCTGGACGTATATAGGCTGATGATGATGATTCGTTTAGTATATTTTCAGGTATTAAGTTAAGAGGTAGTATAGTGAGTTGCGTTTACGACATCCACGGAAGAAATGGAGAGGTGTTATTAAAACCCACACGGGCAAAAGTGTTTTTAGAACGGGATAGGAAAAATGGGATTGGGAATCGTATGGCAATATTGGAGGATAAAGACAAGTACAATGGCCCGGAATAAATATAGACACGTATCTTATTTATTTTAGTTAGTAATGAGAATTTATGAGAATAAATTCGACGAAAATAGAAGGAAACAACGTGCTCACTTATTGTTTTCGCGCTTACTGAGGAATTGTAAACAAAATATAAGTAGGTCTGTTTAAAAAAATGCCGTGTAATGTCGGGTTTAGAATAAAAATTCAGTTTCTTCCATGGATGTCGTAAGAAGCGACTAAGGAAATAGGTTTATGTACGTTTTAGGCGACCAGCTAGCAAACTGTCACTATGGTACTTCGTTTCTTTCGCCTATGTTCAAACCTGAAATTATGGTAAATCTGGCTACGAAACGTGAAATAGACATATGGTTCTGAGTTTGTAGCGTTTCGTTGTGCCCTGTCTCTACCCAATTACGGATAACAGGCGGAAAGTATGTACCTATGTATGCAAGGTTTATATGGACTAAGATTTTAAGACAAATAAATGCACACACACATACACACACACACACACACACACACACACACACACACACACACANNNNACACACACACACACACACACACACACACAGAGAGAGAGACACACACACACATCCTCACGCCCGTATTCCCAAGAGGGGTAGGCAGAGCACATGGATTCGAAAATCCAATGCTCATGCATGATGTCCATGATCAAAATACAGCATCATGAAATCCAATACTTTGCCTTCGTTAATAAAAAAAAGTTGAACCCGCGTGGCTGTATAATATCACTTGTTTTAAAACCGTTACGTAATAGAGCTCCCGTTCAAATTTCGCTTAAACTTTTCGGCACGCCAAACATTAATTGGCATACGTGCCGGTAAAATGAAGACACGGGTCTTTATTATGATAATAACGAACGTGACTCTCAATTACATTTAGGCATAAACGCGAGAAATACTGGAAAATGTATTACTTGTTTTCGGGGCAAAAATACACATTTCTCGGTAAGCTTTGTTTTGATATCTCCAGAGAATTTGTTTTTGTGTGACAATTCGACTAGAAAATTATGCTTTCCACGTTCATGTAAGCAATGCCAAATTGTTCTAAGAAGTAAAGAATTAGTAGCTTTATGTATATTTTAGCTCTATTTACAGTAGAACCCGTTTAAGACGATCACGTTTAATACGATTTCTCGCTTAATACGCCACTTTACGCCAGTCCCTATAACTTGAGACATATTTTCATACATTTTCTTAACGCTTAATACGATTCGGCATCCCGTTTAATACGCGGGAATCCGAGCCGAGATGCTCGTATTGTCACTCTCGAGAGATGCTGTTGGAGGCATTTGCCCCCTTCAGCGGGGTCTTCCCGCTCCGCCCTCAGGCCTCGTTGGCGTCTTCTGTGCTACGTCAGACTTCTGGTCCTCCATTCAGTAAAGTCGCAACCCGGTTTTAAAAGGCGTAAGGCCGGCGAAGTTGCAGTGGGCCGTCCTGAGCTGGCTAGTCACTCTAGGCGTACAGAGTGGGTAGCCGTTCCAAGAGAAATGCCACTGGATTCTGGCCGGCTTGGATCTCCTGAATGAATAGGATCAGCTCCTGTGACGGCACTCTCTCGCCTTCTGAAGTGTCCGAGCTTCGCTCGAGGCGGGCGGTGACCGCTTGGGCCGGCCCGCCTGTAGGTGCGGGCTGGCCTCGGCGGAGGCTGCCATCTTGGCGTTTTTGCCTCCGCGGCTCCGCGCTTACGCCTTCTCTATTGACAGGAACAGCTCCCATCGCTGGTTTGACGTGAGGAGTATATATACCAAAATTAAAACATGCAGTAAGTTTTATTTTCTCTTTCCCGCATAATACGCTTTCTCGCTTAAGACGCGTTTTTGTTAGGGTCCCTGAGAAATCGTCTTAAGCGGGTTCTACTGTAGTTTAAAAGCTAGATAAAATGGGAGTAACAGTGACAGGTTGCTAGTCTGCCGCCTAAAGGCATTACGTCATCGAGATCCAGAGCTTTACGTAAAAAGATGTACTTTAAGTTTAACATGCTTACAGTTACAGACCTATATTAAAAAAACGGTTAGGAGTCTGTGAAGTTCTACCTAAAATATTACCTTTCTTTTAAATATTTCCAATATCAAAATGTAGACGTAAAAGGTTAAAACTATTATTTATTCTCTTTAGCTTTTATTTTCAAGAACATGGCTCAGTAAACAGAAGTTGTTGCAACAATTTTCTTTTAGAACCTTCCATTATAAAGAATTAAGACGTAAACCATTGTCAGTGGCAGTTAAGGGCGAAAAGACTTAAATTACTTAGAGAGAGTTTAAAAGGTTTTACTCCGTACGTAAATACAGTTGACTCATTTTCATTTGGAACGTGAAGTGAGTAAGAAAGTTCTGACGTGAAGCTGATTTGCTTTGAACTCAATTAGGTAGTTCAGCGTTTAATAACTCTTCTTCAGTATTTTCAATTTAACATGGATATTGGGTATCACTTAAATGAAGTTAGTTGAAACATAAACTTACTTGAACTGTCTTCGATCCATTTTTAAGATCTTATTAAATTGTAATCTACTCAGTTTCAACTTCTTGTATTTCAGATCCAGAATGAATTTTCTTTTGCACTCGTGAATTTTCGTCATGATAAATAAATTGATCACTATTGGTTGTAATGACACTCCACGTTTATTTTCAGGAATAAAAATTTAAAAATACGAATAAAATCTGATTCGTATAGGTAAGTCAACAAAATCGGCACTTAAAAATTACTTGACATTTATTTAGAAAACAGAGTTTTAATATCAAGTCGAATAATTATAAGAACGCACTGGCGCGTCAGTTTTACTCGAAAGTTGTGTAATAATCAAAAACTAGCTTTTCATTCCGGTTTGCCTAAATTTAAACTGCATCGTTGCAGAATAATGAATAAACAACATCATCACTATCTCTTTTAACAGTATTCATGCTCATTGTAAATTCTATGAAGCAGTTGATCGCTCAATACACAACTCTTTGTTGGAATTCGAAGAACGAAAAAGAAATAATCGCAAACAAGTTTGCGCAGCGCAAGTAACTTGTCAGAATGTTTATGACATCTTTATGCGTACTGGTTTTTGTCAGGATAGTAATGCTTATAGTTTTTCTAATAATCTGACAAATGGAATACGTATAAAAAGAAACTAAAATTTTCTTCCCTTATCAAGCGATGTCTACTAAAAAAAACTAGATGTTGCCTGTGACTCCGTTTGCATTATATTTCGCTATCCCGCGGGAACTATTACATTCTGTATCATTCGCTTTTCAGCGACCTGACCCCCGTTTGATATGATATACCGTATCGATAAGAGGTCAAATGAAATTGGAAACTTGAATTTCAAAACTTAGCGTAAATCTTTTCTCAGTGCTTAAATTATCTACACATCCGATTTCGTCGCGATCGGTTTAGTGATTGAAGTATCAAAAGGTATCAAACCGACGAAAATTTCTACTTTCACAGTTTGTAATGTTAGTACATAAGTAGGGTTCGACCCCTATTGCGTCGGGCTTAGAATAGCACCTCTCTATTTCTTACGTGGGTGTCGTTAGAGGTATGTTGTAATCGTCAGCAACCTATCACTACCTATTTCATCTAAACTTAAAACCTAAAACAATACTAAAAGTGGCTATGAGCCATAGAATAGTCATAGTCTTGGCTATGTAGCGTTTCGTGGGCTCTACTTACTCCATTTGGGAATACAGGCGTGATGGACGTAGGGTTGACTTTCCGTAGAAAGACGTGTGTTCAGTTAAATTCATTTTTTTAGTCGGTCTATAGACAGACTAGAATGTACCAGACATTAGTAAGACGTTTCTAATAGCTATTTTTCCAATGTCTTGTATTAAAAAATGGAGCCGATTTAACCGAATTGTAATAAAATTTAATGTTGGAATAACTCACTTTTACCCACTTTTTCATATGAAAAATTAATTTACTTGCGAGTGCATTTGAACATGCACCCTTTTTCTAGAGCAATAAGCTATGGCAACACTGTGAAACTCGTATAGCGTAGGATTTGATCGTGCAAGCTGGCACCTATTCGCTTTATTCTCTACAAAGGAACAAGTTTCATCGGGACTTTATTGTTTTGCGTTCACATTCTAGCAGCAAGTCTGAAAATAATAAACATAATATAGACAGTGTTCTGGTGCTTTGCTTGTAGATGTAGGCACTCGTAACATGCAATTTATAAAATTCGCCTTTGAGTCGTTTAGTTCCTTTGAATTGTCTTTACTTCCATTTTATATTTTCGAAGAGCTTTCTTTACAATTTTAACTACTCTGTCTCCGAGTGCATGTACGGCGTTGGCACCCGTAAAATTAAAAAAAAAAAAAAACAAATATTCGACAGCTTTCTTTTGTCTTGAAAGTATTTTTTTTAAGTTTATTTTAGCTGCAGTAGGTACGCCGTGTGGCCTCGAGTTTAGAATAACAACTCTCCGTTTCTTCCGTGGATATCGTAAGAAGCGACTGTATTAAGTAGTACATGAACTATAATAGTAACCATTTTTAGGGAAAAAAGTATAAATTGGTCACGAATTAGCCCGCAACGTGTCGAGCTCATCTCGACATAAAGACAAATCATTTCACTATTATCAAAGGATATTCGACGTGCATAATTAATTATACAATTATTATAAATACATATAATAGATAAACCTACCAAAAACGATCAACCTAAGCAATCTCAGCCTAACCTAATACAAAAAAGCAGTAGCCCTGACGTCACACCGGACGCGATATAATCGGCGCGGGCGCACGCTAACCGGAACGGCACACAACGCTTTGATGTACAGCTGCTGCAACTTAAAACGACGTATCTCCTAAAGAAAGCACATGTACTTACGACTTTTTAAATTATCAGCGCAGTTCAGCTCTTGTAGCGCTTACGCACTTACTCACTTCAGTTACTATGCGTAAAGGTTGAAATCCGAAGCACTATTAGCATACTGCTGTTCAGACATAGATTGTCAAAAACATACATACATGAGTACACATAAATATACTTGCTTTCCAAAACAGGGTACAAAAGATACGTAATGTTACATGTATAGACTCACCCATGACTATTTCTGACTATTTACTTCACGTTTCAAAGCTAATCTTGTCATTATCCACGGAAGAAATGGAGAGCTGTACCTGATTCTACGCGGCACCACACCAATTAGATGCTACACTTGGCTTAGATGCCTCAGTTCGATTATCAATGGATATACATAAATTAAACTCCGAGCTGACTCACAACGTTTTGAGCGACATGCAAACATTTTTGTTGTATCTTTTATTCGAAGTAAATATGCTTTTTGGTTCGTTTAAACTTCCGTTTAAATGCGCGCCAAATTATTTTTTGGCAATGATTTCAAGGAATTTTATTAAGAATTAAGTTCTATTGAGATAATAACAAAACAAACACTCGACATCCATTAACTTTGCTCAAAATTGTCATCCCGTTGTTCAAAAATACTTTTTGAAAATGTGAATTAGGCTCAGCCAGGTTATACAGTTTCATCTTTCTATTGAACTACTATACACTGTATTTTCTGTGTGGTGTGGGTTTGATAACACCTCTCCATTTCTTCCATAAATAGTATAAGAGGCGACTAAGGAAATGCGATTGGGTGTAACTTAGGCGATAGGCTAGCAACCTGTCACTATTATTGTACCTCATCCATATGTTTCAAGACCTTAAATCATACTAGAAGTGGTTATAAGGCGTAAAGAGGTCATGATTTTTTTTAGGTCACGTTTAGTGCGCTCTACCTCTACAACATTTGGGAATACAGGCATGATTGTTTGTTTCTTGTAAAGTACTGTATGTGTTAATTTGAACTTTCGTGATTCTCTCTCACATTTATTGCTACGCAGTAGGTAGGTACTTGTTCAAATTTTAATAATATAATTTTAATTACCTAGACGTTTCGGTCGCGATACAGATACGGCGACCCTGATCACAAGTAGACTGGTAGTAGAGTTGAGTCTACTCGTGACCACGATCGCTGTAACGAGGCCGAAACGTCGAGGTAACTGATTCAAATTAAAACGTGAATCCATGATAAATCCACAACAAGTCGCAGCTATAAATATAAACCACTATATTCTTCCAAAATGCTACTTAGTAATTTATAGCGTTTATAATGCGGCATTTAATTAAAACAGTTTTATGGCATCACGACAAAAATGTTATATGAACCCACAACCTAAATAAGACAGGTTGTGTTTTACGAACTCAATTCTACGTTAGTTTAATGAATAATTAAACCAATTGTTTTGCATGTTAACACATTCGATGTGGCGTGTATTTACGCACGGAAATAAACGATTATGTTTTTGTTTTAAATTAATAGCGGTGTTTGTTTTATTAATGACAAGGGTTTTTTAAATTATCTAGGGAGGTGTGGTAGGCCAAGTAATTTTTTAAACTAAGTATGTTTTTTTTCATTAATCTGTAGTTGCTACGCTTGGTGTCACTTTAGAAAAATTGGTTTAAGTTCAAAGTAAATTGATATTGAAGTATTTATTGAACCGAATAGTTTGCCCGAGAGACACTTTCAAAGTGGCAAAATATGCGTCCCCCTCTAACTTCTAAAATAAGGTAAATGATAAACATGCAAACTTCCACCGAAAACTGGTTTGAACGATATCTAGTCAGTAGTTTCTTTTAATACGTCATTAATCGTTAACCGCAATTTGCCTTCTAGTCAATGGTAAGCAACCCTTCGTGCGCGAGTCCGACTTGCACTTGTCCAGTTTTTATACGAAGTTATGAACGCAAAATGCTAGTTTACTTAAATTAAAATACTGAGTAAAGACACAGGCAACGACTCAGATCTTATTATCTAGTGGGCACAACAGCACAAGAGAAGTATGTACTTTACATAAACGCAAAATATTAAATTCCAGATTATGAATGAGAGCTGAGATGGACCATAAAGCGCATATTACGCACACTGAACAATTTTCAACTCCACGTATTAAATTAAAGCATCAATCATCTGGAGCACTAAAAAGTGGTATTGAAATTTAAATTGTGCGCAATGATTTAATGTTTGTACGCGTACGTCTTAATTTTGGACGTTCAGTCAGTATTTTGAGTTGTAAACCTTTTAAAATACAAGCATGTGCTATGTGTTTTGCTTAGAATGACACCTCTCGATTTCTTCTGTGGATGGTGTAAGAGGCGATTAAGAAAATAGGTTAGGGTATGTTTCGGGCGACAGCCTAGCAACCTATCACTATTGGACCTTTTAGCTTAAAACCTAAAAAATATGCTGTGTGACTACAAAACCTGAAATAGTTATGGTTTTTTCTATGTAGCGTTTAAAGCACTACCACCACTTGTATGTAAAAAAATCTACATATAGTGTGAGATCGAATTAGAGATCAAAAATGTAAACAAACAACCGTGAATATCTAAGTGACATCCCAGATGTAGTCAACTTTTTTTGTTACTAATTGATATAATTGTACTAATTGTATTAATTTTTTAACTACTTTTAGTTTATTGATTCATAACAATAAAGCAATGGCAACACGTTTGTGTACATTTTTGATCTCTAATTCGATCTCAGACTTTAAAACATTACTCACTTTCATTCGTAAATAGTTTTTAATAAACCAAACGCAGCAACGCATTGACTCCTGCATTCGAACTATAGTTTTATGCAGATTTGGCACGCTTTGCGGCAAAATTCTGGCTTCTACTGAAAATAATATAATAATACTAACAACGACTATTCCCCTGAAGTAGATACACAGAATTGTACGCTCCCAGAAACAAAGCAAAAGGATAGTTTGGGTGTAACACAGCTTTTATCTATCCGAGACGGATTACTTGCCTCAGGCGCACCGTCCTTTGTTCACTCTGGCCGTCGAGATAGAATTCTATCAGAAACATCAATAGCAATAGCTTTTTCTCATTTAGATGAATAGGACACTGCAACCTTAATACCGCCAGCACGTTTCTGGACTTCAAGGAAAGTTTAACATCAGATTTTTTTGTCGGGGAAAATCTCTACATTATCCTACAACACTGCCAACTTACGTAATCTTCGTATAACTATGTAGCGTATGTCGGAAAACTGTTTAATAATAAGCTATCATAGATTTGTCGAGCAAGAGTTCGTGTAACAAAAACAGAAATAATTAATCCATACAAACTACCTTCATCACTAGTGTTTAATAATGGACGAGACTTAAGTGAGACGTCGGTTGCTGGCAGAAATTACAGAGGATCCAAGAACTTGCAATCAAATTGCTTCAGTTCAACCCATTCACTCATAGCAACTTAATGTTCACTGACTAGTACCTACGCAGCATAGAACTGAATACTCGAAAACGGAAGGTCTCAGCTTAGTAGGTACTAGAACATAATGGTGGCTACAAAAGACAACAAAGCAGAAAGTGTGTATATTTAGCATCGAAGATAATGTATTTACTTTCCTTGAATATTAGGTAGGTATTCAGAATATTTTATTTTATAAAAACTCACAAGCGTTTAAAAGAGATAGGGCGCTTGTGCACTGCCATGAATTTTCCGGTCCGGCCGTCCGGTTTTTCAAGGTCTGTCGCGCCGTCCCGCTTACGCCAATACAATTTAATGGAAGAGCAAGGGAGACGAGAACTCAATGAAAAAGCCGGACCGTAAAATTCATGGTAGTGCACAAATGCCCATAGTCTTTATTCTAACAAAAGTGAGCCGCAAACAATTATCAGAAGTCGCCTTCAATCTAAAGTAAGGCAAATCTCAGACATAAAATAAAACTGAGGCTACAGATTTTTATCACAACGGTCTTTCGAGAAAAAGTGAAAAAACATTCTGTGTTATTTCTTACTTAATGGATTTAAAAGTTATCACACAGCTGCTTGAGACTCTAGGTAATCTACTTATATTTTAAGCGTTTAGCTTTACACTTCAATTATAGTGTTTAAAAATAAGTCATGTCTACCCTGTTAGAATGACGCTTTGAGATCGTCGATGAGTTTAGTTTGTTACATTAGATAATAACTGGGGGAAACTACCTGAAATCTTTGGCTCATTTTACTTTAAGGAGATTTCAAAGTAACAAAACTACATTGAAATATTTTCCCAAACCCAAGAGCCTCGCCCGGTACTCGAATCAAGTAAAATTTTAAATAAAAAGGACTCGATATTTAATAAATTATAGGCGACTAGCTGTGCCTGCGACTTTGTCCGCGAACAAAGTATTTTTCCGCTAATTCTCTTTCCCGTGGGAATTTCGGGAATTCCTTTCTTAGTGCACCTCTACGGTACCTAAGCTACGTCCCTTCTAAATTTTAAGTGCTTATTTTTCCACACGGAAGCAATACATCGGCATTTGCAAATCGGCAAGGCGCTATTCTATCTGTCACTGTCTAATAGCAACATCAGAAAATGACAGACAGTCTTTCTGCACTTGTTGCCTAAGTCTCCGAAGCGCGTCTGAACATATTCGCGCACACAGATTTTCTAAATAACAAAAACTACCATGCTATTACTAGGGAAATGAAACTGGACAACAACCTATGTATCTATGTAACCATTCGTCGTGGCAATTTACTTCCTAAGGTCAGCCTTATCGTCGCGTGTCAATGGACATCCTTCGCCAACTATTTAGCGTAGGGACACCAGGGAAATCTCTTTACTTATCTCATTTCGTAAAGGCAAGTTTGGCTGGACAAGGGCGCTGAATCCCGAAGCCTCTGGGATATTAGGATGCCAAATGTATTGAGATTTCTTAGTTTTGTTAGAAGGGTGGAATCGTTTGGGTGCCCGGATCGTTTGGGAGCTTTAGGAGTTTCATGTCGCGAGGGCGTTTAGTGTCAAGGACACTAATAACGTCACACCTCTTTCCCACAGGGGTAGGCAGATACTACTTTGTTTCACTCGCTACGATCCTGACATACGTCTTTTGCTTCATGCACATTCATTAATCTCCTCACGGTGTCAAGGTAAGTGCCGTAAAACGGGTGAGTAACCCAGTAAGATAGTTTCCATTCTGTTTGTAATTTTAGGTAGTTCTGCTTCCATTTGTCATCTCATTCATAAGCCAACTGCCCATGAAATTCCTACTCACCCCATTTCTCTGTACTATCTACTACCTTACTCATTGTACTACTCTAGCATCTGTAGTTAAAAGGTTTGCCCTGAAATCCCTCTAACTGCTAAACCTCGTTAGTTTGCCTTTGTGAGAAGCAAAATTTGCATTCACGTCTGTGGTGCAGCGAAAGTTCTACTTTCTTATTCAAATAAAGCTTTCGCAGACGGAGGAACAAAGGCGAGCTATTCATTAAAATAATCCACTGCATCACTGCTGTGCCACCACCCAGAGCTATTACCACGACCACGTGATCACTCACCTTCGTAGCTAATTTCTCCAAATTTTCGTCGGTTGCGCATTATGTGGCCAAAATAGTATACACATGCTGGCATATGATGGATGTCGTTTTATTTGAAACTGTGTGAGTAACCATGCAGTGTTGCGTTTCGCACAAAATTCTCTTTAGGAATAATTTGAACACATAGTTATGGCAAGAACAGTCCTTGGTTATGATAGTACGGTATACATTGCCAGTTACATGAAGCACCGGGAATGAGCACCGCTTTAGAGGAGTAATGCACGTGAGCATGATTAGTTCTAGGAGATTACGAGACGATTTCATTTGTTAACGATGGAGCCGGATGCGAAAATCCCATCCTGTCCTAGGATAGGACGCTTTATTGCTAATGGAATGTACCTAACTAGATAATTAATACAGATTTAATCATATCTCCCGCTCGTCGCCGGAGAGACCTTTCCAGACCAAGAAAATGACTCTTATAAAACTTTATCACGGTCTCGCTCGGGGTAGTTTTAGAGTTCCGTACATATAATGTCGGGACCTTCCTGAGTAGAATGCCTTCGAGGTCTACATGTCTATCTTTCTTTCCGCTCTAGAGTGTTGTATCTTCAGCATTGCAGTGGTTTGAGAGTTTTAGACATTTTAGACGAATTTTAAAGACTAAAGCGACTCTCATATTTTTCATGTGAGAAGTTTGTTTTAGAATAAAAATTGAGTCTAACAAAAATTTTAACTCTTGACGGTTTTTTAAAGACACCCTTTTACAAAATGAAAACTCTTTTTCTTCAAGTTCCTCTCTATCAACATAGGTCAGCAGCCAAGTTTTTATTTGTCCTTGTTATTGCTAGTCCAAAAAACAAATTTACGCTTAACAATTGGTCCGCATAAGTTAAACAAAAATGTAATCTAATTGTTTCATGTCAGTATCAACACGTTTGTGAGATCCATTTCGTACTTGGACTCTTTTCTGAACTACAGAAGCTGGTGCAATATTAAAGTTAAAATATTTATAATGTCGGTCACATGTCTGAACTAGTTAAATTAGCTCCTTGGAAGTAAGGACTAGCTTCTCGTATTAGCCGAGCGTGGTCGGACTTGGTCGGAAGGCCGTAAGCATAACTTTGAAGACAATACACGTTATCGCAACAGCGTAGTCGTGACTAGGGGACAACAAAGATAATGGTTTATTCAAGTTAGGCATTGGGAACGAAAAGATAGTGCTGTAAAAATACGTCGTGCAGTAAGTCGATGTAATACATTTGAAATCCGGGTATTGTATCTTTCAAAACAAGTTGGCAGTCGTACGAGTATTTCTAAACAAAAAAAAGTACAGCATAAATATAAATCAATAAATTGGATTTAATGTAAAGTTTGTAATATTATTTTTATACTAAAGATTTTCAACAAAAGCTGTGTCATGTTTTTCAATATTTATCAATTTTTATTTCGTGGAATTTCCAATGTCTTTCAAATTTCCCAATACTTTGAAGTAGGTATATTTTGAACATGAAACCACTGTGAGACTCACTCATCTTGAACAATACGGATAACTCACGTTTTAAATCGAGTTTAGCTCAAAATTTTTCAGACTAATCCGTAGCCCTTCATCTAGGAGCCGCGGCGGCTGCTGTCAAACGCGCACTGCGTTACACCACTCCGTTCGCTTCTAGATGAAGGGTCATGGATTAACCCGAAACCTGTCGAGCTAAACTAGATTTAAAAGATGAGTTATCTCCATTTTTAAGGTTCTCGATATATTTCTCAATAGGTTATACAAGTATCATAATATCTACTCTGTTGCATCTGTATTCGTAGCTGGACACTATGCACCAGTGTCTAGGCCGAAATCTGGTAATCTTGCTAACTCTTCACATTCTCGACCTTCTTGCAGATCAGATAAAGACCCAAGTTAGCCGTGGTTTGATGGCAAATCTCAAGATGCAGAATGGTTTAATCCAAGTTGGCTGGTCCCGGGAAACTTGACGGCTTGTAATTAAGAACTAGGTACGGCGGAGCAATGTAAATGCTACGCTGCTGTGATAGTTCCAAAGTTCCTTGGAAAATGAAAGTTTTACAATTAGCTTTAACATCTTTATTCTTAGTTAGTGACTTGCTTAGTCAGATTTCCGTATTTTTTTGTCAAGCGCATGCAAATTCTGTAAAAATTTACCCTATACCTACATACAATGTGTCTAATATCACTTTCGACAAAACATCCGTATTGGGCAGTGACTTTGGCGTTCAGGCCTTCGTGGGTAAGGGGTTAAAAAGATTAAAAATCTCCGAAAATAAGATACGTCTTTAAATCGATATTATCAATTTGTTCAAAATAAAAGTCAAGCCCAAACATCGAACACGCGATTTGGTCACATCTATTTATACAAACAATCACGTCAAGACTTTATAGCATAATATTTTGCGTGCGCTCAATTTTGTTTGTCCCCAGTGACATATCACTTTCTTTGTTCCCATCCGTCATTGGTTATTTACAAGATCAAGGGGCCATTGCCCTCTAAGCATCTTGGTAATAATGCGTCATACATGCAGTTTTCGATGTATTCTTAGAAAATAAGAAATAGACCTATGAGTCAGACGCCTTTAGTCAAGGACTTCGGATGCCGGTTGCCGGCACCGATATGCACCAGCCGTGTTATTTTAAACAAACAAACGTACTAATTGTTCTAACCGAGTGTTGTGGAAAATAAACAGACGTTAGTGAGGGTGTGAGTACATACGGTACCCTTGCACGTGTTTGGATGTAACAGTTTTAGATTGGTTTGTGTAAATATGATGCAACTGAATGGATAAATACGCCAGGATTCAGATCATTAATACATTGCTTTCGAAAACAAATGAAAAATAAGTAGCTACGTATCCAGAAGCAATGGAATCCGAAGAGTGTCAGATTTAGATCCTTGATTCCAGTCCAAAGCAACTGGAGTGAGCAGTCTAGACGTGTAACACTGCACTGCGTCGCTCCATTGAGCCAAAACAGTTTACTGCGTCCAAGTGCGCTAGATGTTTTTATTTATTTCTTCAAATCTTTACCATGGTAACACATGAACATGGCGCAGAACCGAATAACGTCATAAGTTGTTTAGATGTGTAAGGCGCCATTCATTCTTTAATTCATTCACTTATTGTGTCAATGAGTCAACATTACAAACCTCGCGCTCCTACTAAAACTACATGAACAGCTTAACTTATGGAAAACGGGAATAAGTAAGGATCAGTAATAGCACAAGTTTCTTGAGATGGCGTTGAGGTACACGAAATTGGAAATCCAGGAACTAGGTGAGGTTTGAAAGATAGACTGTTACTACTTGCTTCACAGGATGAGGATGGATACGATGAGAAGAATTACCAATCTTACTTATTGTTAGATGCTACAGGCATTAAGTCTAATTGAGCTACGAATGACGATTTAACTTCGAGCTAGTGAATGAGCGCACACAATGAGCTACGCTACAGTTTACGGAGTTGGCCCTATTTTCTTCAAAGTTTTTTCATGCCCAGAGCAGTCGAGGGCGCGACAATTGCGTCGACATTCACGGTTGGACGCCGCGTCCGCCCGAACGGGCCCGAACCGAATATCCGCCATCCGATCTGAATGTTGAAATGGAGCTCACTAGTGGGTGAAATAGCTGTAATATTCTATGTACTCGTACTTTCTGAACGTTACGACTGTAAGTTAGAGATGTATTCTTTTTTGATAATTAGAGGCGTTGTCCTTAATGTTTTAGTATCGGAACAACAAGAAAAACGTCTGAAAATTTTTGAAACATAATATGATACGCGTCAATATTCCTCAAGGTTAATTTAGCTTACGATTTATAGTGATCGGCAATGAACTTGGTCAAATTTTAAGTAGCGGGGGATAGTATTTTTTAACAGATAATGTACGATAAGCGTTATGCCATTTTCCTACCTCTAGTAAGCTAAATCATCGATCAATTAAATACTGAGATAAATAAAGAACAAAATATCTGCTTAATAAAGGTTTCTCATAAACATGCGGAGACATTAATTGCAAACGCGAAAAGTCATTTTACAAAGATATAAGCTAACTTTGGGCTTTAATTAACGCGTGGGTGTCTCAGCGTGACGGATTAGCAACGACAACATAACTAAGGATTATGGGGGTAAGCAAACATTCATGTAAGTGCCAAAAACCTTTTGGGATTTGATGGTCGTAACGTGGAAAATTACGATTTAAACGCCCCTTATGGGGAGAAGTTAATACCGGCATGAGCTGAACAAACAGTATGGATATGGATATTACTGCCTTCAATAATTCTAGCATTAACATAAATTTGGTATTTTTAACGGAAGGAAACATTGAAGATCAACTTTTTCATAAGAGTTAATCCTGAAAACAATGTGAAACATCATTGGCCATTCTGCAAAAAGATCAAGTTTCCAGAAGTACCTAATACTTAGAGATACAATACACAATTCCTTGCAATAGACACCTCACAGATTTAAACAACTCTATCATAAAGCATATCAGTGGTGTGATTCCTCGACATCATTGCAAAGAATCCTACAGGATTACCATTTACACTTTTAATATTCCAGTTGGTAGGTACGCTGGTGTTAATACTGTTGTTACCTGAACTGTGATGTTAATCACGTAACTCGTGTGAAAACGAAGCCATCATTTTCCGTAGGGTACAGCCCTACAATTTGATACACGAACGGTTTTCCATTACTTGACTTTGAAGCTGTGCGGCCAATAGTAGGAGCTAAATGAGAAATTTCAAGTTCATTCCTGTGTTTTTGCCGTGAGAATAAGCATAACTGTGATAGTGTTTACATCAGTAAAATTAGAAAATGATAGTCTGAAAAGTTTTGCTTCAAAGTTTATTCCATTCAACCGTTCTATTTCCAGACCAAATACTAAACTGGAGTCCAGTCTGCCTAATTGAGCATGCGGGAGTTTGTACTTTCCCTTGGTACTTATTTGAGTATTTACACGGACTCAAACTCGGCTGGTGAATTATATGTGCTAGGTTAACTAGTTGTAAACTGTCAAGATTATTTTCTCATTCATGGTTTCAAGCTAGTGCTGATTGAAATAATTTTAAAAATAAAACCGCCCTGATACTCACTAGTAATTAAACCAAATGGATACGCTCAGCACTGGCAGTGGCGCACATTGAGCGTCTATCCACAGCCGCTGTGGCGCGATGCTCCCGATGATGAATGAGTCACGAATTAAATTAACCCGAACCATATCAACCTAATCCAAATAGCTGAGCTATTTATTCATGAGCCTGTTTTGGTCTCTTCGTCAAGTTACTTATCGCATTCCTGCTTTGGCTTATGGCTGTATGGCTTTATTTCACCTCTCGTAACTTTTAGCACACAATATAGATTTATAGCAAAAGAGTCGTCAGTCAATAACTCTTAGGAGGTTGTTATCAAAACAATCCAACTGCAGACGCTATAGTTGGTTTATTCAGTTTTAATTGCAGTTGCGAGCTCTCGTGGCCAGGTCACGGAACTAGGGCACATCCCCGCGCCCCAGGATGGCCTGATTCAACTCCAATCCGGACTACACATGGTCCCTTGGCAATCGCATCGCCCTTGTTGCATTGTGGTAGGCTCTGTATGGTAATCAAAGTTGAGACGTCTGGCTTGGATGAAATGGCTGGCGATCGATAGGCCACTATCGAGCCTATCGATAGTATTAAGACTCAATACATTAAATATGAAACAACTGCAAGATTCACTTTATAATGAAAATTACGGGTATCTCATGTTGTAAGGCTCGACATGGACTAATCCGAAGCATAACGAGCTAAACTCTAATTAAGACATGAAATATCCGTATTTTTTATTATTAAGACTCCGTGAGGTGTCGGGCGTATATTAACATCTCTCCATTTCTTGCAAAGAGGCGACTATGGAAAAAGATGTTAGGTGACAGGTTAACCTAAAATTATGTTGAACCGCGAAACAGTCATAGTTTTGACTATGTAGCGTTTCATGTGCTTTTTTTATTTGGAATACATTGCTTGTATGTATGTAGATTTGGTATTGTCGATAATATTGAAGATATTGATAGCAAAAGTGCAGTAATAATACTAATGGGATTGATTATTCTTTAGCTGCTATTACGGTCGATACTTTTGATGCAATCGATTTTACCAAATGTCATCAACATTTTTGTTGGGTCTATGCTATCAATACTATCGATAGTACTATTACTATTGTGTCTCATCAATACTATTAAGTCGATAGTGTTATCGATATAGCCGACCAGACTATTGGCCATCGATCGGCACTACTAATTGAAACATAAATTTAATACTATAATATACTATTGATCAGTGATGATACAAAGACGTACAAAGAGCTTGTTGATGCACGCCTAAGCTTGGTGAATCAGTTAACACCGTTCACAAGGTGATCTCGAATGTTGTCGTAATTGAGCTGTCATTTAATCTCACCAGATTAAGCTATAAGAGCTGTTATCGGTCGTTACAGCAGCTGTGGATGGGAATGGCGACCGTGGTCAATCAGGCGTCTGCAAGACGAGGTTAGATTTCGAAGCGCACTAAACTGTTAATTGGTTGTAGAAGGCGAAAGGCTCATTCGTTTTCATGTTCCCAATTTGAATGGACGGAGTGGATAGAAAGATGTTATGGAAGCGCTAAAGGTCTCCGGGTCAGTGGTTATCGGTTTGCATAAATGGATTGGTGTCTAAAATGTAACACTGTTGTAAACGCTTAAACTATATCATTCGAATAAATGACTATAAATATAACGTTTCATATTTAAAACGTATTTCGTGATTGGTTTTTTAACTGTGACTAGCTTTTGCCCGCGGCTTCGCTCGCATTAAGTTCGGAATGACACAGAAGAGATCTTGGATTTTTTTGAATACGCTGCTGTATACGATATGTATAATATATGTCTTTCAATTTGGGAATAGGATGAAAAGATTCTAGGCATAATGTTACATAACAAAACATTGATAATTGCGGAATGCTCCATACATACTTACACCCCTCATTTTAGAGAAGTGATGGATTATAAAAAGACAAAAGTAGCCTATGTCACACTCTCCATCCCTTCGACTATTTTCCATCTGACCCACATGCCAAATTTCAAGCGTCTAACTTAAGCGGTTTAGATTTTTCATACAAAGGGATTTTCCCGCTAACTCCCGTTCCCGTGGGAATTTCCCAATATCCTGTTGCAACTAAGCTTTAAGTTTACAAAGGTATCTGCAAGCCAAATTTCAAGCGTCTAACGTAAGCGATTTAGATTTTTCATACAAAGGGATTTTCCCGCTAACTCCCGTTCCCGTGGGAATTTCGCAATATCCTGTTGCAACTGAGCTTAAAGTTTACTAAGGTACCTGCATGCCAAATTTCAAGCGTCTAACTTGAGAAGTTTAGATTTTTATACAAAGGGATTTTCTCGCTAATTCCGGTTCCCGTGGGAATTTTGCAATATCCTGTTGCAACTGAGCTTTGAGTTTATTAAGGTACTTGCACACCAAATTTCAAGCGTCTAATTTAAGCGGTTTAGATTTTCCATACAAAGGGATTTTCCCGCTAATTCCGGTTCCCGTGGGAGTTTT
>BHDV01020898.1:479939-497925 GCA_005406045.1 Adoxophyes honmai
GGCATGCACCTCCTTCCGAAATAGCGTAGCCGCAGCGCTGCTCGCCTGTTTCCGACTGTGTTCGGGCTAGATCGTTTGTCTATTTTAATCCGCTGCGATACAAACAAAAAGGTCAGAAGCCGATGACCTAGTTTCCGAGCGGCGAATGCAAAGGTCGCCCAGACATATCGGCCCGGGAAGTGATAACGCCGGGAAGGCTGCTAAGTATCAGGTTATGTAATGATTTATGAGTACGGAGGTACGCCGTGGATCGATGCCGCCATGGAATGAGGAGCAATAAAATTGCGTTGGTTCTACCCTTTACCCAGGTATCAGTAGGTGACGGTTAGACTGCATCGCTGCAAGGTGCCATCTATAGTTCAGAGACTGAGTAGCTTTCAATTTTTAAGAAAAAGTGAACTTTGTGCCTTAGCCCCTGCGCAGACGACAGACTATCCGCGACGGAATTTTTAGTCTGTGAAAATAGAACCTATGGAATTATATGCAGTAACGCACACGACGTGCAAAAAGTCCGGCGCACAATGGATTCAATGCACGCAGACTTTTTGTGCGCCGCAGACTCGATCGCATAAAAAGTCTGTCGTCGACGCTGCCCCTTAGTACCTAATATTATAAAGTCAAGTAAAAATGCAAGGTAAAAAAATAAGGTTTCGATACATGGCACTATTTTTATAATTTCAAGAATGTAGCTCTAATTAGTAGTAGTCTAATTAACTATTCTCGCCAAAACTTGCCCTTACTGGGCATTTAGTGTTTAGGTACCCATAGGTTAAGAGGTTGGGGAAGTCACCATGATGGTCCTAAATGAAATAATTAAATTAGTTGTAACAGAATAAGCTTAGATAGGTAGTGAAGTAAATAGCGTAATGAGATTTTTATGTCTAATTGGAACCGTTTAATTAAGCAATAGATAGCTTTGAAGAACGATGTCGCTTAATTAACGATGTTTATTTGATTACGAAGGCACTCCAAATCTAGCCTACTTAGGTAAGTTGATCTATTATTTCTGCAAATCAAACGTAAGGATCCTTAGAAGACTAAACATTTATGGCTTAGGTTTTGTTGTGTATATCATTTTATGTGATAAACAATTTGATATACGCGACACTTATTGCAGCAAGTTACGATCATTCTGATTGTCCTTTACGACTGCCCTCAATAATATGATTTATTTGTTAAATCAGGATCAATAAATGCCGGCCTGTATCAAATATGTCAACCGTATACTTGATCAAAGTTAGATCGATATCGTGCACGACTTTTGGCTGTCACAAAGCGAGCTGAAAATGCTTCGTCCTACGCGAGATATTATCTCACGAGAAAATGATTTCGGCAGAACGAGAGTGATTTATACGGTTGTTAACATTTTTATCATGTAGATACCTACAGGTTGTATAGTAACTTGTGAAGATACATGAATTTACTTTAAGTACAACTGTGTGACTTGTGAATTGCTAAACGTGGCACTGGATTTTTGAATTCATGTGCTCTGCCTACCCCTCTTGGGAATACAGGCGTGAGAATATGCATGTATGTATGTATGTGTGACTTGTGTATATTTTGTATTAACTGTGCGTTGTCGGATTTACAATAACAACTCTCCATTTCTACCATGGATGTCGTAAGAGGCGACTAAGGAAACAGTTATAATAATATTTTAGACGACAGGCTAGCAACCTGTCACTATTGTATTTATTGATTTACATACATACATACATAACCGTCACGCCTTATTCCCTGCGGGGTAGGCAGAGACAACAGAGCGCCATTCGCTTCTATTCTGACATACTTCTCTCGCTTCACTCACATTGATTTAAAACCTAAAAACTTCGCTAGAAGTGGCTGTGAAGCGGGAAATGATTATAGTTTTGTCTGTTTAGTAGCGATTCGTGCGCTCTGGCTACTCCAGTTGAGAATACAGGCGAATAGTATGTATGATCAAAGTATCAGTCTCAAATCGGATCAAACCAGTGTAGTAATGGACTACTTATTTTATGCCTAGATAGTACCGTAAGTAAATGAGTATAATTTGTGAGTTACGTAGTCCATAGATCTTAATTTTTATTCACCTTCACCCTAGAGTACTTAGTACTTACGTATAGGTTTAGTTTACTACTTAGGTATAGCTTAAATGGAAAATCTGGGGTCTAGATTTTCCAATTAAGCTAGAAACATACGGAATCTTGCTCCAAGTATATCAGGGTGACCTGTGCAGATTTTACGCCGGGCGGTATTTAATTTATTGGCAATGTACCAAACTCATCATCGTTAGGTAGGTACATCAAGTTCTTCGCTCGTGAAATATCGTAAGTACTAATTTGGCGAAAATTTTCCGCCCGGGCCTTGTTTGTGTGCAAACGGCTGTGACGTCATCCTGTACACAGGGGCATCCATAAAGAACGATTTCGGCTATAAATTATTAGGAAGTTTAGCAGTTGAGTCAGGAATATGGAGTGCGACGTATGAATATCTTTTATATTTTGTTCGAAAGGAATGCTTTTGGAGATAAAAGTTAGGAAACTTCATTGTTGCATGTTTACCTAAATCTTTTGGCGGATTTTTTTGACAAAATCAGACACTAGGTTTGATCATAATTGTTCGAAGCTACTTAATATTTATTGGATGTTATAATACTGTGAAATGATACAACAATTTAAAAGCAGGCTTAATTATTATAGCTTGTGTAATAAATTAAATATTTACCGTTTTATAGTAACGCTAAATATACGCGACGTGAATAGAACTAGCAAACAATGTACACAAACGGAGTACTTAAACTGTTCCTAATTTTCCTTTTACCTCATACTACTAAATACGTATGTTATTTGATCTTGTTACTAACTAGAATATTATATCCCATACGTAAACCAACAAAACAGTGCTAGAATAGATGGATATATTTCATTGAAAGTTTCATCTTTAGTAGCAAGTTACATTGACGGCGATTTTTAATCACTAGTTTTTTTTTTGATAAGATGCAATTTGATTACGACTCATTCATTCTTGCAAGTGCCAAAATACGGTTGGCAACAAGGGTGTATCTCAAACTTTCATCCAAATAAAGCTCCTTATTTGTTCTTAAACCTAAAAAGACAATATCACTGCTCAAACTCAACACTCGTCTGAACTACTGCATGTTTTAAGCAGCCACACACAAACAGCGTCGGATTTATTCATAGCGTGATTATACGATCTTTGGTCGCTCCACATTTTAAATTTTAATCGTTTGTTAGCAGACCTCGACATGAATCTTGCCACTTTCATGTCAAAACCGTTTCACGACCAACCTTGAGTCACTTTTTTCTAGTTACTGAAAAACATCTGGGTACAGGGTTTACGCTCGTTTTCGTTGGAAAATGGTACAAAAAAATACATAATCACGCCTATGTTCTGAAATGGAGTAAGCAGAGCACTCAAAACGTGACATAGACAAAACCATGATTATGACTATTTCACGCTTTCTGGCATAATTTTAGGTTTGAAATTCAGATGGAAGAGGTAGTATAATAGTGACAGGTTGCTAGCCTGTCGCCTAAAGCCTATTTAAACCTATTCTTCGTCGCCTATTACGACATCCACGGAAGAAATGGAGAGGTGTCATTCTAACCCAACACAACACGGGACTATGGGATGGGATGCATATGTATTAAAATATGTACGATAATCGATTTTGTAATTTAGTTATGTCGCAAAACCGAAATGTATGTCTGAAATGTGAAATATGCAGATTTCATTTCACACTGGGTGACTGGGTAGTTATAATGGTTACACCTCGCAGCGTGTTATTGTTGGCTCTCCTGCCTTCTACAGCAAAATAACGTGTGTTCAATTTGAATGAATCGCGAATACTATAAAACTATCTTGTTTGTACAGAACATAGCAACAAAGCACCAAACTAACGCCACTGGCCTGTGACATGACATTCTGTTTGTTAATGTCAATCACCTTGTGGATTTTGCCTCCTGAATTGCAGCAATCTTACGCTAACAGTTGGAAAAATATGTAACGTCATTGTTTTGTTTTAAAATTAATGCATCTGTTTGGCATAGGCGCCTTCGCGATGCGCAAACGCTGATGGCAGTACTCATTTGCATCGTGTTCTTGCATCTTATTGTTCGCATTGTGATGAATGAATTAATTTGACAGATCGCGTCGCTTTACATTTGGTTCAATATAGTATGAAAGGCATTGAATGCGATTGTTTTGTTATTTTAATTGTTAAGTCGACGGACAGTTCTGGCTGTTGCTATACAAAGTGGTGTTGATATTGAGAAGGTGCATAAGCCATATCAATCGATTTTCATTAGGAACTTTTACTTCTTATAATCCATCCTACTTAAAGGGGTCTTGTGTAATTATGTAATGTACACTGCATTGCACAAAGTTGGCACCAGTTCATTCAATCACCAACAGGATGTCATTTAAATCCTACTCTACATTTTAAGGCGTGTATTGGTCTATCGGATAAGCTACTATTAAGTACAAACACTTCTGGAAAGTAGCTCATGATATAGGTATAGATGTTCTTATTTCTGTAAAGTTTTAATTTGGTTTTGAATATGCATATGCGTATTAAAAGTTGAGCACAATGTAAAGTCGTATTAAGTACTAAGAACTAGGAATGTTATCATATCATCATTATAATATATTTTGGTTAAATGTTAAGAGCGTGCACACAAAATTCGGTGATTTTGATGATTTTCAAATGCTTTAGAAAGCTATAAATCCTTAAGTTTTTAAAGAAAAACTACTGTAACATATAACTAAACTCTTTTTCTAGGGATTAACGGAAAGAAATATTTTATTAGCAACACAGATTTCTTTTACTTAGCCAATTTGTTGAAGGGTTTTCGCAAAAATACGCGTCAGAGCTGTCTTTCACTTGAAAATTTTCCATTAAAATTTACCATAAACGATATAAACTTGTAATTATCTGATAGAAAATATAGTCTACTGGGGATTAACGGAGAGACATGCATCAAATTATTGGTTTTTATTAATCAAATATCATTTTACATAATTTCAAAGTTGAACTATTACTTTATTTTTTTTCTCATTGATTTTAATGTAATTACAAATGAAACAATTTTATTGTAAATTTACAGAATATGTTTAGTCTAACCATATTTTTTTTATGGCTAAATATGAGTTAGTTTATTTTTTACGATTTTTTAAACATTGGTCCAAAACCACTAAGGTCAGGTGGGGGAAGAGAAACGCAGGGATAAGAGGGCTCTACAGACCACAATCACTCATAACTCGACGAGTTATGGTCTGTGGTGCCTCTTACCCCTGCCCTGCCCCTGAATTTCTCTTCCCCGCCTGATCTTATAATTACGTTCGTAAAAAATGTGTGCGCCCTCTTAAAATAAGTTTCTTATTACACTCCCAGTGGTTGTATTCACTTTAAATTTGGTTAGTTTAGGGATGCTCATCCGAATCAGATGACGAGGCAAATAAACAAAATGTAGTCAGCAAAAAAGATTATTCTAATATTGACTTAACTTTTAATTAAAATCTGTCACAGTGACGTCTGCTTCGTCTACGCTTTGTTTGCGCATGGGCAACGAATATTTATTAAAACTGCACGAATGTTTTGTTTGTTGACGGAGTGACAGTGAAACGATGGACAGCTGGATAAATGCCAAAGCGAAGAATGAGATTCGTTTTTTAATAGCTTTTTTTCTCATAACATTTTTACCTAGGTTGGTTTCCATTTAATTGCGTCCGTCTTCAATAGAGTAGGTTTATTAAACATCGTGTTTTTTTAATTCTCAAAAGAGAACTTAACAAATTTAGTCCAAATCCGTGTAAATAAAACCGCCAAATTACCAGTTAAATAAATTTTGTTGGTACGTGTCAAACATTGATCGATTACTTGAGCACAAAAAAAATGTTTCAAAATTTGTATTATCTTCAGAACAATGAGAGTTTTAAAATCGTCCATTTTTAACTGTAAATATTTTGTCAGCGAGTCCTCGAAAGTAGTAATCTACGCGTTTGTAATAAAATAACGATAATAAGCTCCTCATCGTGTCACAGCGCGAACCCTGCAAGAAACCTCCATTTATTTACAGCGACGAAGTAAAAATAGGATTGTGCCCAGTAGGTACGCTAGATTTTGCCACGGACATAAGCATTCCATCCCTTTCCATCCAAGCTAGTGGAACTAGGACAGCAATAAACGACTGCTTGGTTTGGTGTGATAAATTAACTGCTTGCTCACGTAGCCGCTATCTAGTTCATTATCTAGTCGGTGTGGGCACGATTTTGTAGATTTAACCGGTAGAAAAAAGAAATTAGCATACAAGACCTACTTAGAATAGGTTGAGATAGGAGGCGATCACGGCCGGGGAAATAAAAGTTATTTACCTCCCTTCGTTTTCTACCCAGTACTTTATTTTGTGACTTAATCAGTCACGAACTTTAAAGTTACGTACATCATTTAACTTGTGTAAATCAATCTCCTAGTCTATGACCTATAAAGTATCTATGACTTATATAGTTATTTACCTGTTATCAGGCCAGCAACTGTCACCAATAGAGATTAATCTCAATATTCTCCTCAACTGTTTAAAAAAAATATACGGTCGAATTGAGAAACTTCCTCCTTTTTTTAAAGTCGGTTAAAAAGGTGCAGAATCGTAAATAGGAAGAAACAATAATGGGCGCAATGTCGCAAAATTCCCAATAGATATACAGAGAACACGAAATATAATCACATAGGTACGCAAATACGTCAAATCCATTAACACATTTCGGATTAAGATTTGTGAGTCTGCTTGTGCGTTGTGTTACCTCTTGACGCCCAAACGGACCAATTTTGATGAAATTTAGTATGCAAGAAGCTGACGCCCTGGATTCACATATGGGCTCCTTTTATTCCGAAAAAAAAAAAAAATTGCGGGATTGCGGCAAAACAACTCTGCGCAGGGGGCACATCTCGTGTGATATAATAGTGCCAAGTTGCAAGCTTATTGACTACGTCGTGAGTTAAGATCAAAGAATGGGTATGTCGTAAGGCCTGCAACATACCCATTGTATAATAATAATGTGTAAAATATTTAAACCCGTGTGGTGCCGGGTTAGAATAGCATCTCCCCCTTTCTTCCCGCGGGTGTCGTAAGAGTCGACTCTGGGAAAGGGTTAAGGTCAGTGTGGGTAAGTCCGGCATATATTTTGCAGAGATGACTTTGGGTTGTTCTAACTAAGTAGTTTATTAAGTTACGTATGTGTTTTAAATTGCAATAGATAGAGAATTTAATAATTTACAAATTGCTGTTATTGTAATATAATTTTAATAATATTTACGCGAAATATCGTCATTTTTATAAAACTTGGCGTGTAGACGGTCTTCCCTTACAGAAGAAGGCAAGTCCGTCTAGTAGCGATTTCTCACCCTATTTAGCTGATATTGAGTTCAAAGACAAATTGGTTTATACTCTGAATCATGCCATTGAAAACAATACTCTGATCGCTGCGAAATAAGGTTTGGATCTCTAGTTATCACCATTTTTCTAAATTGAAGGCAAGTCCGGCATATACTACAGAAATGGGGTAGTAAACCTTTTTTTGGGTTATTGAGATAAATATGTACCAATATTTTATGAGCAAAAATGAGCTCAAAAACAATAGATAGGTAATTATTCGAAAGCAAATAGTGTTACTTATTATTGTAGTTCGGAGTTTTATTAAAAACCAACAACGCAACCGTCTAAAAACTTTCTTAAAACCTTTCATCTACATAAAACTGTTGGCAACATCTGCCACGGGGCAAGTTCGTCATATGACGGAATTACCTTGTTGTACTGTAGACGGACTTTCCAATTAGCAACATTAAGATGGTAGAAAATTAATGCTCGAATTCTAAGGAAACGAAAGCAGTTTTTAACGATTGAAGTATAGAATAAAGATAAGCAGTTCTCGAATTACTTACTGAGTTACATTTTTACTGAAAAATCCCATTAAATACATTTTTTCACATTTTTTAAAAAACACTCTGCCAACTCGCATCACGAGTTCAAAACGCGTAATGACTTGTAACGCGCATATCTCTGCCGCTCGATGTCACAGCGCCACCTTTTTTAGAGCGTTGGAACTAGGAAGTGAAACTGCTTTTTCGACATTAGTGTAAGGTGCGTAGCTATTCAAATTCAAGAGTTATAGCAGGTAGACGGACTTGCCTCGTGGACGGACTTACCCACACTGACCTTAGTGTATTGCGGGCGATGGGCTAGCAACCTGTCACTGCAATATCACGTTTAACCATCTGGTTACCCTGATTTGCTAAACGTGGCACTGGATTTTTGAATTCATGTGCTCTGCCTACCCCTCTTGGGAATACAGGCGTGAGAATATGTAGGTATGTATGTAAATATTTAAAATACGAACCTGTCGGTGACCGGGGTGATCCCGGCGCTCCTGTTTGCCGTCACGTCCTCCACTTTTCTGTCTTCACTAAACTATGAACGAACCTATACTTATTTATTGCATTCGGCGTGTAAACTAACTTACGGCTAAGGCATTATTGCGAGTTTAAAGCTAAACTACGTCTATTCGATTCACGCGAACATTGGTGTTAGACCTGGAACAAGAAAATACGTTGTTTTAGAAAATTACGTCGATAGAATTCACATAAACGTACACTTAAAAAAGTAAGTAAAAGCCAGTTACTGACATCACAACACTATAAAAATCAAACGAACTGAGAATATCCTCCTTTTTTAAATTGGTTTAAAATACAGCTTAGTGACTTATAGCTTAAGCCAAGGAGAGTGAATACTTTGATGACAGAAGTTACGTTTTTTTTTTCTTTGCAATGTCGAGTCTCTACATAAAGACGTATTCGTTGAGCAAGCTTGCCGACTTAATATTTGACTGAAATACAGTTTTACAGGCATGATTTGGTGTTCTCAGAGACAGGTCGTCAAAGTTTTGCCTTACAAATATGAAGAAAAAAACTCACAAAATAGAGACATAAACATAACACAAAAACCCGAGACTCGACAACCGATTTAAGTTAAATGCCTTAATCATACCTAAATAAAAATAGCTGCAACAAAACCCCACTCATTGAAAATAACAGCCGTCCGTGCGGCCGCTTCTAATTAACAAACGCGTTGTTATTTTTCGTTTACGCGTCAAACATTTTCAAAAGGCACAGAACAATGGCCAGCGAGTATAAAGTATAAACCCCGCAACCATGTTGTGGTGAATCGGTCAACAAATCCGCGGTGTACCCTTGCCCTTGGAAATGAAACGTACGGTCATTTCGTTCCATATATACTATACCTACAGAGAGCGGGCATCAAAAATAATCACCACCTGCACCCAATAACCGCCTCCCATCTGAAGAGAGTTGAGTCGAAATTTGCTCAGTAACCGGGGAGCTATAATGCATTCTGTTGCCAAGCGAATGCACCGCTGCAATGAGTTAGCTAGACTGTTTGAATGTCAAACCAATGATCGGCGTCTGCGCCGACGCAATAAAAGAATAATTTATTCACGTCCACGTAAATAAGATGATGGAACCGCAAATTGAAAATTTAGACTGGGCTTGGTAACGGAAGCCCAATTGATTGGGCACATCGTTTAGATTGGCTTTGCTCAATTGTGTTTACTTTTTGCGGGCCGGATAATTTGCCGATTCGGGAGGATGTTGGATTATTATTTTACCTGGATTTTGAATTTGAAACTGAATTTAACTAGATATACGCTGCGCAGTGAGCAATATTATTTTGAAGATAAATTAAACTGCCGCTGGAAAAAGGTGTCTCAGTGTCAGTACCTACTTTCTCTGACCATTTATATCTTATCCCTTATTTATGTTAAAGAATTTTAGCTCACAACTAATCCTATATTACGAAGTAAAGTGAATCTGAGTTGGGAGCATAAAACCGAAGATCCTGGTAAATGGTACTCCTTGGCAGTGGCCTAAAATTATCGGTAATGGAGTGCCACGCATAATTTTTTGGTTTTTAGGTTTAAAGGAACAATAGTTACAGGTTGTTAGCCCGTCCCCTAAAGTATACCGAAACATATTTCCTTACTCGTCTCTTACGACATCCACGGAATAAATGTAGCAGTTTACCTAATACCTAATACACCCGACACCACACGGCTAATCAATGACGATGATACCTAGCTGAGTTATTTCTATTATTGACCTATGTTTTGACCCTATATGACAAACAAGTGTAAACGTTAAAATTATCCAATCAAATCCCCTGTTTTCCCCTCATACCCCTCCCTCATTTCGAGAAGCTGCGTAGCAATTAAGTTGACTAGTTCAAAGAGTGAGCACAGGAAATTTGATAGGTTGTTGATAACGGTGCCAAAATTGAATGGTAGTCAGGTTCAATTTATTTCCTCTTGATCTCGGGCAGGATGCGGAGTACTTAGGTACTTGCCCTAAATTGCGGAGCGGGCCATGTCGGCATATTTTAGGGTAAAGCAATTAATCACGGAACTTTTAGGCTACAGCCAAAACTGCCTGCGACCCGGTGAAGCGACTCTCTACCCATCGCGGGGTTGAAATGCCTGCTACGCGAGATCAGGCTAACATCACACGCAATCTACAACAAAATGGTTTTAAGCCGTGTGTAAACAGTCGTGGTAAGGTTATCAGGCCTTTCAGCGTTCTTGTGGAGCTAGCTTCCCTACATACGTTAATTGAGATGCTGTAAGTGAAAAATGGTGAAACATTTTCAGGTTTTAATGGAAAAAGTTGCACGGAAGCCAACGCGTAGGGTTGCGATTGTTTGCTGAATTTTGATTCCGCCGTGGATTTAAAATCTACAACCGGGTTAATTATTTATGCTGTAACAGATTTTTTCCTTTTACTTTTATATCATTTATGACAAAGTTTATTTCCGTATTTTACTGAAGAAAGATTGGCGTACAGTCTTATAAGTATTTTTTAGTTACCTGTCTACAGTTGTGGCTAATCCAAAACGACTAAATCTGCTAACTTAAAACGCAATGTCATGTTTTTAAAATAGACCGTGAAATATGTACTCCAAAGCAATATTGGGACTTTATTAAAACCAACTGAGATCCGGCTTGCGTTGCAAAATTACTTGGTGCAAATAAAAATAACCGGCAACTGACTGGCACTGACTGCAAATCCCTATAGGTAGGTATTATGATGACAATAATTTTCTGTTACAGCAACGTTTATCTTTGTAAGTATAAAAAAACCTTCTGTCACTTTCTATGTGATCTGTCACACTTGATTAGTATTGACCTGATTGTTTGTCCATCTGCTTGTATTGAGTAATACCTTCGATATGTGACCGAAAGGGTACCTGAATAACCATCGCTACTCTCTGGGCACTCTTTGAAGTGAGAAAACATTAAACTCTGAAGAAGAACCAATCTCCACGAACTCAGCCAACTTAGCAGCAGCCAAGCTGGAAACCAAAACTTTTTTTTTAATCTTTGTCAAACCAGAGTCCATTCATTGCCGGGCCTTGTACAATAAAACAATAATTTATCGCTTGAGCCACCGCAAGCGGGCAAGCCTTACTACCCAGCTTAATAAAAAGGACGTAACCACCTAGGGATTCTTATGGGAATAAGTCTTTTTGTACTAGTAGGCAAGGATTGGCCCTCTGCGGTGCGCCGCGGATTTTCCTTTTTGACCCTTTCAGTTCCAATTATCCTCTTAAACATACCTACCTATACAATTTAGTGTATTTTTGGCCGGTTTTATTTAAAAAAAAATCCTAAGTACAAGTAAAAAGAAAAAAGGTAAAATACAAGCGCGTATTAGAAAAGTAGATTGATAGGTAATTTTATAAAAATATCTAGAACAAGAATTGGTTTTTCTTGCATAAATGTACTCAATTTTCCATACAAATTATAGGTAATATTAGTATGGAAAATAGGATCGAAATAGTATTTTTTTGGATCAATTACCTAAGTTGTGTACATTCTGAGGAGGAAAAACTTTTTTTTATTAAGAACAAGGAAATGTAGATACTATTTTAAAACGCCCCTTCATGAGTTTTACATTTGTAATAATTTGAAATAATGCCGTATTATAATAAAACCGATCCATTTCTTCCATTGATTCTGTAAAAGGCGACCTAAGGAAGTTTAAGGTATGATTTAGGCGACAGGCTAGCAACTTTTTGCTATTTTCCCTCTGTTATCTAACTTAAACGTTTTAAAGAATTAATAATTTGTGGAGATGCATTTATTAATTATTAATTTAATTCATCCCTAACCAAATTATTTCGTCCTTTCCCTTATTTTCACCATAGCTAACTTCTTATAAAAGTTGATCATTTGTCAACACTCTTGGAAATTCAAAATGGTGGTAAATAAAGATCATAGTGGCCAAATAAGTCTTATCATATAAACTAAGCTAAGACACATTTAATGGCTAAGTAGCACGTTTTAGATAGTAAAGATCTGTAGGTAGGTATATACTGAAGTGTCTTTCTGTTCATTCAAGGGATCAGTACGACACGTCATGTTGTATTAAGACATATTGGCTGGCGAGTGAGAAGATCGTTGACCGAACTTTTCGCGGTACGCTGAAATATCCTATTTATTTTCGAATTTTGAATACCCTATTAATCTTTTAACCTAGAGGCAAGATAAGCGGTTGACAGATTACTTTTTTAGTTTCTATTTTCTCTGTTTTTGGAGACATTACAATTTTTCATATTTGTAAGTAAATTTTATGAAGCGTTTCATTAAAGTAAGACATTGAGTTGGCATTATGTCACTTACACAAAGTTACGCACAAAGTAAATACTAAAATAAGACAGTAAACTTTCACTACATCCGGTTGTATAGTGCATTTTAACCAGAATATTCAATTAGAATCGAAACAAAATGAAGAAAAAACTAATAAACTTAACTTATTGCAAATAAACTTCACAAAACAGATAGTAAAAAGCTGAGAGCCGAGTAAATTCCTACTTTTTCTTCTAAATTACAATTATTCGCATTACGACGGGCGTAATGAAACAATTTCGCAAAAATGCGCAGCAATTCAGAAAACTCCGCTATGCAGTCCGGCATTGCTAACGAAAGTGTCGGCGCGGCATGTTTCTGCTTCCATTAGAGGGAAAGAAATGTCTTCTAAAATTACACCATCCTAATGCAGGGTTGAAAAAATCAAAACCGCCATAACTTCAGATTATGAATTCATCCGATCTTATTGAAAAATAACAGGAAAACATCCTACTAAGCTGCTTTTTGGAGACATCAGCAATTAAACAGCTCACCTCTAAAGGTTACAAACAATTAGTCTTCCTAAACTAAAAAAAGTACGACGTATAATCGCCTCGGCGGCTCGGCTGCCGTCACGCGGCCCGCATTGTTTTAATTTGTATTAAAACCACTCGAAACTTCACCTTGACGGCAAACCGGAGGACATGTTGGTTTTATTTTTTGCTCAAATCTTTTTGCGTCGATACATAATATCGGCTCACAATGGTGCTGGATTTGAAAGGAATACATTAGCAGCGCGGTCGACGGCTCCAACCGACGCGACTAACAATGTGTGACAGATCGAATATACCGCCGCAAGATAATGTCCTGTAATTTACTGAACCGACGGCGGAGAGAGAAATATTGGCGCGCTTAGGCCTCTTGTTGCCTGTTTTTTGCATCTTGTATCTTAGTTCAAGCCTTTTTAGAACAACCTTGGACGTTGGAACACTCTTAGATGTTATCCTAGAGGACGACGCCTTTGGTCATTGGTCGCGGCGCAATACGTTCAATTAGTTACATTACATTCGTGTTGAAAATATTAAAAAGGAAAAAAGTCGATTCTTAAACATTTTCCTCGTCGTAGGTATGCTATAGTGTGCAGGGCTAATTGACCAGTCAGTGATGAAGCTTTGAATGGCTATTACTACATCGACGATTTACTAGCTTAATCGAAAGTCAATCGATCATCCATTACAGCCCAATTGATTTGATAGACATCGTCGTCAAACAATGTCCGAGCATACATTTACATTTTGTTCTACCGTGAATTTAAATACCAATTTCTATACCTTAGCCAACCAAATGTTGAAAACAGTCAAAAAACGAAGGAACTACAGAGTGTAAATTTTACGAATTTCTTACCATACATAGTTGTGAAAATAAATCATCATTGAATACGTACTCTTTTGGTCATAATGAAGGTAGATACTGTCTTTGCTTCCTGCCACCGCTCTCTTCCAACTCTGGTAACTATCAGAGGCAACATAAATTACACGTAGCTTTAGTATTCCATTTAGTCCTTTGACAGTGTCTTGTTTAATTCTGTCGCACACTAAACACCTAAGTTTCAAGTTCCACGTACCTACGTTAATAATTTACTTATACTAGGGAACCAAAGAGCACTCGGAGGTATAAACACAGGAGTACGCATCAGTTAACATTTTAGAACTAATATATCCTTCTGTAATTTTCAGTGGCGATCGAGGGACTCACTACATACAGCGAAAACAGCGCTCGCAAAATGAGACACAAGCAACAAAATCTGTGTTCTTACAAATTCACACATTATGCAACACACACGTTTATGGACGTAGAATCCGAATATAAACCTATGGCAAAGGGGTCTCCCCCCGCGGATCGAATAATGAAGAGTAGGACATCCTCATACTCGGTGGAATAATGATCTTCGCAAGACGACTGGTAAGAGCTGGATGAGAATGGGCTAAGTCGTGTGTCATGATCATGAAAGAGGCCTATGTCCAGCAGTGGACAAACATAGACTGTTGATGATGATGATGATGAGAGGCCTAACGTCTTGTACAGCTTCTCCAGTGCTTATTCTTCCGAGAAGAAGCAACATATACTAGATACCGCGTACACGATACTAATTATTATGTTACCGCTAGTTGCTGATGAAATCATATAGGGCGAAATTGGTACAGGCGCAATTTTGGGAGGAAACAATTTACTGAAGATTTACTAAGCGGAGTAAATCATACTCGCACCTGCATACACACACACACATCACGGCTGTATTTGCAAATGGGACAGGCAGTATTTGAGTATTCACGATACGTTTCGTAACCACTTTTTGCTATTTTATAAGTTAAATAAAAGCTTGTAAATTCATCCGCTCTTCATTCACCTGAACAGTTATGATGATGACTTGAAACTGACTAACAATAATTACTTAAGTGTCGAATAATCTAATTACAGAAGTAGGTATCTACCGCCAATGCAAACATCGTTTAATTTCTTTTTCAGTCATTTTCTAAATTTATATCAGTACCTATTCTTTGATTTATTGAACCTCATTATAACTCATACAACGCTATGACTATGGCACACGTGCTATTTAATTAGTCTCTCTATTTACTAACACTCAACACTGAACAGTTATTGAAAATTCTCTCAGTCAAGCGTAGCATTCGCAACATCTCATTACAAATTACAGGAATTTGATATCACACTTCCCGCGTGCTCAACTTCATTCCTGACAAATTGTTTGAATTTGAAAGCCCATTGTGCCCTTGGCTTAATACTGGTAAACAATATACCAAATTTGATGCTAAAGTCCAGTACAAACCATTGGAATTGCAGTTCGACTCAACTGATCAGAAAATTCTTAGCTTACATTATATGGATAAAACATCATGGAATCTAGAAATCTTTTTAATTTTAAACACAAGTCTGATTCCGTCAAAATATAATGTGACCAAACTGGTCTGAAGTGCTTCTTAGCGTAAACACTGAAATCCTTTCCTAGACCCAGTCACAGTTAGAGTAATTCGGAAACGAATAGATTTGCCGCAAACTAGTTATTTAAGTGATCTAACATTTGAGGAACTTAGATTTTACTTTGTTACATCAAAGAGCGTTACACGAGATTCGCGAACCTTATTCACAGTTATAGATAGCGCTAGTGCAAGCACTGGTCAATACGTATTGCCATTGTCAGTATGTCTAGCACGTCAACGCTCGATATGAATCTCTAAAACTGGAATGTAGACATTGGATTGTAGTTAGAACAAGAAGTGTTAGAAAATGCAAAACCGGCTGACTGTTTAAGCAACATGAAAAAATGTAAAACATATTAACCGAAAATTACATAGTAAAGGAGAACAATCTCAACAACTGAATAAAAAAGGATCAAATTGTGACACTAGCATGTGAAAAGTGTTGCATGAGAATTAAAAAATAACAAGTGTCTTTTGACTTGTTGGTTGAATCTTCCTCGAATCATAAAGCAAAGAAAATGGTTATGAGAAACCAAATCCGAAAGTCCCAGTCACTCTGAACATAGCTTTAGGGTCCTGACGCCCGGCCACGGAATTCAATTAGTTTATACCACAGAGATTGATAGAGTCTTGCCGTTATTGGGGGCATTCGTCACGGGTATTAATTGGCCCTTCCTACCTTTATTAGGCCCATGTGTTACTGTTCAGAGAACGTGTTCATGTGAAGTATTGTTTGGTGCTGGGGTTCAAGGCTGTGCTTATTCGGGAGGTTACTATTAAAGAAAGTAATTCTTACATTGATTTTCATCAAAGAATGAGGTTGAACCATGGTTGTACATAAATTCAAGAGTAGGCAGAATACTGATTATTTTGTTCTAGTTGCTACATTCCTGACATTACCTTCTCGGGTGCAATGTAGCTTGCCCATTGCCAGTTGAAATTGCTAATCCAGTGCGCTATATCGGTGATTGTAGTTCGTTTACAGATTTCCTCGATTCTGATTATACTAGACAACGTTAGGTACTTAAAAGATGGTAAACAATCTTGACGTGTCTTTTTATTTAAACATACACTTTATAAATCAAAATCTTTACATTTTACAATTTAGGTATGAAAAAATCATTTACTTTCATAATTGAATTGTATATTGTAACGATTTTCATTTTTAGACTGTGTATTTCAATAAAAAGACATGTCAAGATTGTTTACCATCTTTTAAGTACCTAACGGTCTCTAGTATAGATTACATAGCGACACCCCGATCATAGCCCTCTTCATTGCTCGTTGAGCATCTTTGAGCATTGACATGAGGCCGATAATAAAAGACCGCAATTCGGTGCCATAAGTTCGGTATCACTGTTAATAGACATTGATTAAAGACTTTCGTGTTGAGCCACTGTGTATGTCGGATGGAAAGACATTACGTAGTTTCCTGAAAGCTGCCCAACCGAGTTGGATTCGGCGGTTGACCTCTTTGTCGAAGTTGGACCTACCTAATTGCGCCACTAAACTTGTCCTAGGTAGATGACTTGTACTAGATATGAGTAGATGTAATGGGTATGTTAAGTAAAAAAATTCTTAAAAAGTGGGTGTGGTAGGTAGTTGATTGTAAAGATGAAACCTAAGATGAATAATTTGACGTCTTGAAGTGTGTTGTTATAGCGTTAGTCTTCGTAGACGACAGTGTCGATTGGCGTGTTGCGTCTCCAGAATACCAATACGTACAGAAAGTCCACTCTCGAACATGTTGAGGCGTAAAAATATTGCTGTCCCTTTCTGCCGTTATCTGCTTGCAGGAGATATTTCACAAAGTCTCGCCGGTGGAGCAAACCTAAACCACAGAGTGGGCCTCCCCTGGCTGGGCGTACGTATAACAAACTTTTATGTTTCGTGGTGAAGTATTAATACGACCAATATCTAATTTGCCTGCTGATGGCAATCGAGATTTGAAACTTTATTTGGCTATAAACGAAGAGACTTGAAACTCACGGTTGAACCTCGAAATTTATGACGGACAACTCCTACGCAGATCGTCTTGCGTTTAGATGCGATCTTTACAACGACTGATGCCAAAAACAAATGGCTTAGGATTCTTTACTGGGCTGTTGTCTAGCTAACCAACAAAAAATGTTCTTGAATTTTGGAGGTAAGTGAAGGCAAAAATTTAGAGGTTATAATTATAAACTTATAAATGCATAGCAGTGAAGCGTATTAGGATATACATACATACATACATATTCTCACGCCTGTATTCCCATGAGGGGTAGGCAGAGCACATGAATTCAAAAATCCAGTGCCAC
>BHDV01020898.1:501144-543746 GCA_005406045.1 Adoxophyes honmai
AATGAAATTTGGCCAAAGTACTAGTTGCTAAATGAGTCATTGACCAAACATTCAGGTGCCAAACAATAGGTTTGCCAAACATTTTGGAAATCTTCGAAACATTTTTTGGGAAGTGAAAATTTGGCAAATTTTTTTTGGTCAAACATTAGTAACCCGTGAATTTACATACACACATCATGCTTGTATTCGTAAATGGGATCAGTCGAGCTCACGGAACGTTGCTTAGACAATACCATTGTTTCGTAGCCAATTTTACTTTAATTTCTAGATTTAATTTCGATAAAAGAGTAACAATAGTAACAACTCGCTAGCCTCTCCCCTAAAATATACCTTTAACCTTAGTAGCTTTTTACAACATCCGCGGAAGAAATGGAGTGATGTCATTCTTAATCCGACATAACATGAGACGGGATTATTTTGTTTTTGATATCAGGTAAGAAAATTAAAGCATCGAACGAACATCTCAAAGAGAAGAACTCTTGACAGATAACTCTTTTATATTTTAAGCGATGGGCTAGCAACCTGTCCCTATTATATGTATACCACCTGAAAAACTAAAAAACATGGAAGTGGCCACGAAATGTGATAATCATGGTTTTGTCAACATAGCGTTTCATGTGCTCTGACTACCCCATTTGGCAATATAGGTGTGATATATGTAGGTATGTATAGATACGAATATGAAACGCGAGTATCAATTCTATCCAATTTTTAAAAGCACACAATCTACTTACATACCTACATATTGTCACACCTGTATTCCCAAGACGGGTAGGCAGAGCACACGAATAAAAAATCCAGTGCCACATTTAGCAATTTCAGGGTAATCAGATGGTTAAACGTGATATATTGCAGTGACAGGCACACAATCACACAGGCAGGATTGCACACAAGCTGTAAGAATGCTTTCGTATTCTATTAAGACGATAATAGATAGGTATACAATGTTATATCTACCTACGCCTTTTATGCCAACTCCACTAAGGGCACTAGGCATTGATATACATATCACAAAAGGCGAAAAACTCAATAAACCCTGTTTTATGGTACAGGGTGGGACGAATAGCACATTAAAATGAAACGGGTTGAATATAACTTAATGAAAACGTGGGTCACGTGGGTGTTAGGTTTTGCGGCGCACTGAAATTACAGTCCTCTTAAGGTAAAACCTTAAAATATGCTGGAAGTGGCTACGAAACGCAAGATAATCATGGTTATTTAGTTATTTTATGAATATGAAGCTTTTCGTGTGCTCTACCTACTCTGTTTTGGAATACAGGCGTGATGTATGTATTTATGTGTGAAATTACTAGACTTGGATGATCTATTATATCATTCTCTCATGTCTCTTTTTGGCCGCCAAGCCGTCCCCGGATTATAAGATAATCTTGAAAATGAATTATTTTTAGGGTTCCGTACACAAACAGTGAAAACAGGACCCTATTACTGAGACTTGAAACTTCACTGTCCAAACGTGTGTCGCCAGGCTGTACCGTGCTGTCTAGACTGTTGAATTTTTCGCAGATTTAGTTCTAGTTTATTTTAATTTGACTATTAATATAGTAGACCTATATACATATACCTGCCACCTCAAACCTAAAGAATATTATGCTAGAAGTGGCCACTTAACGTGAAATAGGCATCGTTGTGTCTACGTAGCGTTTTTTGTGCTCTGCCTGCCCCGTTTGGGAATATAGGCGTGATTGTATGTATGTATGTATAGTAGATAAGTACTTACATAATTGAAGAAAAAAAAGATTTTCCCAATCTTTTGTTGACACTTTACCTACCGACTACCGAATTCAATAGTCTTATAAATGCTTTAAAAAAAATATAGTGTTAATTTTAATTTACTACATGGTGTTCAATGGGAATCTGTGAGATCTTTAAAGAACTAAACAAAACTACATTTCTACAGTACAATACAACAAAAGCTAGCCTTTACCTATTATAATAACTAGATCATAGCTCCGGAACATACAATAAAAATGTTCGCAATTCACAAAAACCAGTTTCACACACCCCTTTGTGTGAACGAAAGCTCTTGCATTTTGCCAACACGATTAGGGTTGGCACTTTTTTTTAAATTAAAGTATATTAGTTATTATAGGTAAGAAAAAAAGTACAAGGCATTTAAATAAAGTACTTTATTATTATTTTAAACACATAGTTTTCGTTTCATAGTATTATTTACTACTTGAGAATGATACCCGTGTGGTGTCGGGTCCAGTTCTTCCGTGGATGTAGTAAGAGGCGACTAAGGACATAGAGGTTAAGGTATACTTTAAGCGACAGGCTAGCAACCTGTCACTATTGTACCTGCCACCTCAAAACCTAAAAAGTATTATGCTAGAAGTGGCCACAAAACATGAAATAGCCATCGTTTTGTCTATGTAGCATTTTGTGTGCTCTGCCTACCCCGTTTGGGAATACAGGCGTGATTGTATGTAGGTATGTATGTGAATGTGAGCTATGTGCTCTTGCGAATATAAAAAAATCTATTCTATTCTCTTTTGAACTTCGATCAAATTCATCTTTCATCAAAAATTATCGTTTAACCAAACAATACTATTGAACTAAACTTTTTAAAATTCCGAAAAATCAAATCATGCTACATAAAGTATTTCAGTGTACCTACTTTATTGTTCTTATCATTATAGAGTACAATTACCAGAACTTACAATACTTTATTATAAAGTTCAGGTAGCAACCCTAAACACAATCGGTGCATCGGCAAAGTTGAACTTGGCCCACTTTCCCACGACATTCAGTGGCTAGTGGCCACCCCTAGGTTTAGCACAAAAGCAGAGCTGAAAAGAGTTATGGTTTAGCTACCATTTTTGCCGCATTTCGGTTGAAGCATTGCGGTGATTTTTCGATAGGACTTTAATTGTTTCTATCCTTCTGTGGATACCTGATAACTAACTCCATTTGCTAACAAAATGAATTTTTATTAGTGTTACGGATTAATGCACATTGCGAATTGATTGATTTGCGACGAGCCAATTAAAACCTTCGGATGTATTTTTAATTGCAAATTAAACCGTGTGGTGTTGAGTTTACAATTGGACGTAGTTTAGCAGAAAGGATCCAACTTGCATAACCCTTCGAAGTAAAATGATCTATAGGCGTCAAAAATGTATGTGACTTATGTCACTTTAATTACGAGTGACTTGTGGGTTGGATCCTTTTCCCTAAACTACGTCCAATTACACTTACATTTCTTCCGCGGAAGTCGTAAGACGCGATTAAGCAAAAAGATTCAGGTACATTGCGGGCGACAGGCTAGCAACCTATCATCACTATTACACCTGCTAACTCAAAACCTAAAAAGTATGCTAGATGTGGCCATGAAATGTGAAATAATCATGGTTTTGTCTATGTAGCGTTTTGTGGGCTCTGCCTACCCCATTTGGGAATACAGGCGTGACGTATGTATGTATGTAATTAAACTCAAGCCCGCAACAAACGGATTCTAACTTGAAAAATATATCTTCGGTAGTTTCATGTTCAAATCGGACTATAATTTACAAAAGGATGATAATGGTCGGTACGACTTGTTGCAAGTTGCAAAGGCCATTTTTATTGGCCCACAAAAGATGGCAAGTGCATTCGCATACGAGTCACCTTTGACATTGCATTTTGCACACATCACTTTGATGTCATTGTTATATCTTTCATCAATAGAACTTCGCAATCTTGTGAACTGTGTTTTGGTCTAAATTTCTTTTTCAACGGATATTAAGAAAATTGGTTAACATCTACTTTAGGTGACAGGCTATCAACCTGCCGCAATCATACCTGTCTCAACTAATTTTACAACGAAAATTGTACTGAATGTGGCGATAAAGCGCGCAATCGTAATATATTCGCACAAAGTACTTACTTTGTGTAAGAATCCAGGCGATTTGCACAAGTATTATGTTTATTTATTAATGAACAAAACCCGGATTATGAGACATACTTAAACTAATACTTAAGTTAAGTACATCATTATCAAACATCTATGACGTGTTGTTCGACGTAGTACGACTAAACGCAACGACCTCTGGCACACCCTTTGCTATTAAACGTTGCATATTTCTCGACTAAACCCATTTAGGTTTGGCTAAACATCCCTCCACGGACACGTTATGCGCAAATGCATGACATGAATGTTACCATTTGAAATTATGATACGGTTCAGTACGCGATGGGTTTTGCGTACAACTTAGAACTTAGATAATGTATTATAGTAGGTACTTTGGTACAAATTTTCAGCATTTTTTTAGGTTCAAGTTAGGTAGATCCTGTGTGGTGTCGGGATAGAATAACACTTCTCCATGTCTTCCGTGGATGTCGTAAGAGGTGACTATGGAAATAGGTTTGGGTTGGGTTTTAGGCGACAAGCTAGCAACCTGTCACTATTATACTACCTCTTCCATCTGGTTCCAAACCTAAGGTGCAGCTCAGACGACAGACTTTTGTGCGATCGAGTCTGCGGAGCAATAAAAACTCTGAATGGAAACTGTCTGCGCGCCATTCAGAGATTTTATTGCTCCGCAGACTCGATCGCACAAAAGTCTGTCTTCTGCGCAGCGCCTAAAACTATGCTAGAAATGGCTGCGAAGCTTGGAAATAGTCATAAGAAATCATGTTTTTGTCTACGTCACGTTTCGAGTGCTCTACCTACCCCATTTGGGAGCAAAGACTGTATTGATTTGTATATACGAGTATGTAAATAAGGTAAAAAAGACGTATAATATCACCATGGCATATCAAATAAAGGCTATAGTCGGATTTTCATAGTAAAATGGCCCTTTGACCAAATGGGTTGAGATTTTTTTAGTGAGTACATCTTATAGTGAGGGATATTTATGCTGAGTGTCAACATCCTAGGAGTGACAGTTTTTGACTTATGATTTTTTAAAGTTTTTTCTTTAATTTAATTTTTTTCGGTATTTATTCACGCGATTTGCTTCAAATTTTGAAATTGTGTTCCTTAATCATGTACGCTTCCATGCTAAAAAAATGAATGCCAGCTGTAATGTAAAAAAAAAGAAAAAAAGTAAAATAAAAAAATATGAACATGTTTTTCATGTAGTGGTGAAGTAGCGACACCTCTAATTTTTTGTCTAGTTATAGTCTATACATTGACCTATTACTTCCCTTAATATCAAAATTTTCCAAGTGGTACTTCCTGTCAAAAATTAGCAATATATGTCGTCATGTCCTGAACTCAATCGGTGTTTTTCAATGCAGTATACAAACTTTTCGATTATTTTTGCGTTTTCTTATCAGGTTGTCGTATTTAAGAGTAAAATACTCGTACAAATGACAACTTAGTGTCACCTAGATGCAAGCTGTTTTTTTTTTTTTATTTATCGAAATTTACGATTTTTACAAGCATAATTTATAATTATGTACTTTAATGATTCTGTTTCATGAAATTTTATATTTATTATTATAAATTACGCGTGTTAAAGTCGTAAATTGCGATAAATAAAAAAAAACAACTTGCATCCAGGTGACATTAAGTTGTCATTTGTATTTTACTCTTAAATACGACTACCTGATAAGAAAACGCAAAAATAATCGAAAAGTTTGTATACTGCATTGAAAAACACCGATTGAGTTCAGGACATGACCACATATATTGCTAATTTTTGACAGGAAGTACCACTTGGAAAATTTTGATATTAAGGGAAGTAATAGGTCAATGTATAGACTATAACTAGACAAAAAATTAGAGGTGTCGCTACTTCACCACTACATGAAAAATATGTTCATATTTTTTATTTTACTTTTTTTCTTTTTTTTTACATTACAGCTGGCATTCATTTTTTTAGCATGGAAGCGTACATGATTAAGGAACACAATTTCAAAATTTGAAGCAAATCGCGTGAATAAATACCGAAAAAAACGAAATTAAAGAAAAAAGTTTAAAAAATCATAAGTCAAAAACTGTCACTCCTAGGATGTTGACACTCAGCATAAATATCCCTCACTATAAGATGTACTCACAAAAAAAATCTCAACCCATTTGGTCAAAGGGCCATTTTACTATGAAAATCCGACTATAGCCTTTAAACCTTAATCTGGAAGAGCTTTGATACTGGAGAAGAGCGCCATCTCTCGTCACTTTTTGTAAATTGGTAAGTTAAGTTCCCAGTGAGTGAGCGAGATGAAGGGTACACAACAGATGGTGCATTGAAGATCTACCAAGGAAAATGAAATGAAGCAAAGTGACAGGCAGGAAATGGCAGGCTTTTTCCTCTATGGTGACAGGTTGCTAGCCAGTCGCTTAGCCAGTAGCATATCCAATCCTTTTACCCTAGTCGCCTCTTACAGCGACAGACGAAATGGACAGGATACATATTCTCACACCTGTATCCCATGACGGGTAGGCAGAGCACATGAATTCAAAAATCCAGTGCCACGTTTAGCAAATTCAGGGTAACCAGATGGTTAAACGTGATATTGCGGTGACAGGTTGCTAGCCCATCGCCCACAATGCACTAACCCTTTCCCAACTTAGGGTCGACTCTTACGACACCCACGGGAAGAAAGGGGGAGGTGCTATTCTAACCCGGCACCACACGGGAAGAGGTACCATATAACAGTAGTGTTCCGAGAGGTTACATAACAACGTACAAAATGCACAGGTACAGTCGTGTTTAGGTATTTCTATTTTCATTAGACGGTTCGTTAAGACCCGTACAGCCTTAATGACGGTCGATTTCCAAATTTGGGTCAGTTATTGAATTTACGAGTCCTACGTGGACCTTTAAGGGCCCTTAATTATCCCTTGAACAAGCTACGCCCTATTCGTGACAAAATCCCTCTCGAGGGAGTATTAATTCTACTTTTAAACGATAATGTTAAGAGATGGGCCTCGCTTTATGTAGCATTCTGGGGCTCTAATCATCGGCAAATAGCAACTGCCAGCTTAACATCTAAGGCCGGCCACATACATACGGAAATCCGTTTCGGAATCTCGATTCGGAATCTCGAATCGGACTGTCCGAACGCACTAAATCCATACGACATCTATGGACCAGCCACACACATTCGACAAAATTCCGTTCGGAATTCCGAACGGAAAGCTTCCGTCTTTATGTGGCGGTCCATAGATTTTGTATGGACTGCGTTCGATTTTCCGATTCGAGATTCCGAAACGGAATTTTTCCGAATGTATGTGGCCGGCCTAAAGGCTTGAGTCGAGTTGCACGTGAGATAAACTGTCTAGCCACAGAATAGGTAGGCAATTATTAGTACTACGTATAGAAGGAGGTGACGTATACCTGGGACAAATAGTCCAATTAGGTAGGTCCAACTTCGAGAAAGAGGTCAATCGACCTCTTACCGCAGTGTCTTAAAACGAAGGTCTTTGACCAATGTGTGTTGCCAGTGATGACATACGGAACAGAGACGTGGACGCTTACTATGGGCCTCATCAGAAAGCTCAAAGTCACGGAAAGGGCGATGGAGTGAGCGATGCTCGGCGTTTCTCTGCGAGATCGAATCAGCAATGAGGATATCCGCAGAAGAACCAAAGTCACCGATATCGCTCGAAGAATCGCCAAACTTAAGTGGCAGTGGGCAGGGCACATAGCTCGTAGAACTGACGGCCGTTGGAGCGGAAAGGTTCTTGAGTGGCGTCCACGTACCGGCAGGCGCAGTGTGGATAGGCCCCTCGCAATGTGGACCGATGACTTGGTGCAAGTCGCGGGAAGCCGCTGGATGTGGGCAGCGCAGGACCGGTCATTGTGGAGATCCTTGGGGGAGGCCTATGTCCAGCAGTGGACGTCTGTCGGCTGAGGATGACAGAAGGTCCACTCCAGAACAACGGTCATGATAACGCAGAAAGAATTGCTATCTCTTTTTAACGTTATCTGCTTGCACGCGAAATTAAGTCTTATCGTGTGACGCGAGCGTTCTTATGCCATTGGTCGCCAGTGTCAGTTTATCACCGTTTAGCATTGCGAATGTTTTAAAATCACAAAAAAAGACTAGCAATGCAATGCAGCCCATACGCGCGTACGATGTTCACGTCTAACGCCACCCTATTGGGCTATTGCCGTAGACCTATGGCCTCCTAAGGCCCAGCACCAAATTTTGATCGTTTGAAATTGAGGTTCAGTGTCATTTATGTAAAATTCAAACTTATTTCGACATTAGTCCTATAGGTAGGACCATGGGCCTTAGGAGGATAACGAAGTCGTGCCTGAGGAGTGTACTTTTTAAACTGTCGAGTGAACCTGTTGGTGTAACCAGAGACGTAATAAAATGAGAGGCAGTCTATGTCGCGGGTGTCGCCGTAAAAAGCCTACTGAAAAATAAGAAGTACTGAGAAAAATTTGATGATAGTGTTAACTTTCTTTATAAGTGTCAGTTTTTAATATAAAAATTATGTCGGATTCAAACCAATGATCTTGGTAATTACAACCTTGGTAATTGAATAGCTAACTAACTATAAGACTATACCAAGTCTAGCAATATCTTTCAATGCATCGTATTTTATTCCATTACGAAAACACTCCTCCACAGCGCCATCTATGGACAACTCAATCTACGATTCACTTATAAGGAGCTTCTACACCTTACGGCTTGGCTTAGTGGCGACTTGGCGAGAGTAAGATTAAGTTTAAACATTCTTACATTATCTACATACTCGTGTTTTATACTGCTCCATGCCTAATTTCATGATTGTAGGTCTTTGGGAAGTACCCTATAGGTTTTAGGTCCCTTTTCAAACGCGAGATAAACGGCTGTATTGCGTAGAAGTTTGATTTTTTCACAGCCTAAGGGACCCCAAGCCTTAGTATTTTGGTATCAAGTTCAATGTTTTGACGTGACAACGTCTTAAATTAGGTTGCGGCTGGGAGTCACTTATGAAAAAGTGTAACGCTCGGTAACGTTACGATGACGTCACCGAACGAGAGAGAGGCCCGCAGTGTTAAGGAGGTGGCGCTTCGATAGTGCGAAGCCTCTATGGTATCATGTGAGACGTCAAACGCAGACATGGACAGCTGTCACGATTGGGAGTTGACGTGACAACGTCTTAAATCAATAAATATTCTACCGAGAAAAAGACGTTGTCACGTAAAATCTTCGCCCGTAAAACCGACTTTACAGGCAACCATTTTTTTTTCCTCCTCGTGGTCCTACGAAGAGGGGACATGAGAAAAAGACAACGAGATCTGTTATAAGACTTTTTTCGCCTTTAGAAGAGCGGAACACTAAAAACATAATACTAGCAAGAAACAAATATAATGAAAATGATAATATCGATAGGATCAAACGAAGAATTCTCTATCGTTTACCTCGGACATAAAATAGCAAACAGTAGAATACAATGGAATAAAGACATGACTCCGATAAACGTCGCTGCGGATAAAACAGCCACTTTCGCGTTTATTGTCAATGTTTTGAAATATTCGGGCCATTATTGTGTATTCTTTATGGCAAATTGTTCTGTTAAGTATTGAAGACTATAATATTATATCCTTCTACCCGCTACTGTGTTCTTTAGGCAGTAGTCCGGACTATTATTTCTTCTAATTGTAGTTTTTTTTGTTTTTTTTTAAAGAGTATCTACAACTGACAAAAAACAGGTACATACCTGATAAATGTAAAATAGTTACACATATAGATCATATTTGCGCATTTTTGTACTTATGCATTGTCCCGTAGCACGTTTTAGTGATGTTACTTATTAATTAAAATATGTTCATACTTTCCCGTTTACATATGAGCTCATAAGTCCCTGAAATTTTCAACTAGAGGAATAAAAACAAGTAAAGTTGAATGACGAGTAAATTTTGGTCAACTTAACCTAGTTTCACAGCGAACAACAATAGCGAATCTATATCGTGGACGTAGCCAAGTAGAATATTGCCTCGTAATAGTTGGAAACTAGCGCTTGCTTCGGCATGAATAAACGATCACTCAACCTATTTCCAGGCAGGCCGCTTGCACTATACCTAGTACCTATTATTAGACAAACTTATCTACCTACGTTAAACCTATACGACCGAAGCGCAAATCAAAATAAACAAAGCTTATCGACTAAAACCTGCGCGCCCATTCAAATAAGCATGTTTATTTTCGATACTCCAACGGATCGGTTAAAAAAATAGTTTATTTAAAGATTGTAACCTCATTCCTGGGCGCGCTAACAGGCGAAAGTAACCACTCGCTACGGCTACGCGCAATAGATAATGCGGTGCGAGAGTGCAACACCGAACCCGACACATTTATAAACAAGCCAGAAATCGATGCCACGCCGCGGCATGGATTACTCACCGTATTGCTGAGACTCCACAACTCCAGCGGATTGGAAAACTACACTTTCAGGGCAAAATCAATGCAACGAGAAACAATAACAAATAATAAAGGCCATAGGCGCGGGCCGGGGACGCGGTTATTGACGTAATCGCGTGGGAGACGGGACGAGTTGCCGAGAAACGCGGCTCTGTCGTCTCATGTACACGGGGATGCGTTCGCGGAAAATTAAAATGGGTTTATCTCATTTTGTTTTGAAGGAGAAAGAGTTGGGGATTGAGTGCGGCGACGTCGGGGAGTGTGCGCACTCGAGTCCGAGGCGGTACTGGCGGCGGCCACTAGGCGGCGCTGCGGGCGGGCCGTATTGATAAAAGCGCAGGGCGCGGGGCTGCCCGAGCGAGCGGTGCGTCACACCGCGACCAACCTTGAACTCTCGCTATCGGATATTAGATAATACCAGCTTAGATAAAATAATGCGGTAACAAACAACACATAATTGATAAGGGGGAAAGGCGTAGGCTACACGCGCCGCCGTAGCCATGAACCGCGGAAGAGTGCGAGGTCGTTGGTTTGTTGCCGATGCCGCCTGTCTTGCGGCACGCGTAAACAACGGCCTAGCTTGCAGCGAGTTGCGATACTCGCCAATTATCAAATTAAACCTACTAGGTAACTATTGTATTCATATGCAGAAAAAACTGCAGTCTTAATTGTGAATTTTGCAGCATAATTTAAAATTTGTAGCATCGTTTATTTTATTGTAAATGATTTTCAGGACGACTCGCGCGCGCGTCAATGACACCTACTCATTTGAATATTCATCAGCCGATACTATTTCAAAGACGTGACTTGAATGACAATGGGTGTCGTAAAGCTATGATTTCGGAAAATTTTGCTGTGTTTTTTACAAGAGATCTTATCTGGGAATCAATACGATTGTCAAGGAATTATTTTAACTTAGAGAGGTTTAAATAGGCAGTGGATCAAGTTTAACTTACTGTTTATTTAATTATTTAATAATGTGCTAAACAAATTACTGAGACTGTACCTACCCGATTTAGTACGATACCCGGAGGTACCTACAAGATTTTTTTTGTAAAATCTCTTCGCCAATTCCTAATTGCCGGTTGATCTAAAATTTTGTGCACATACTTACTTGTGTAACAATGCAATAATCTGGTCGTAGGATTGTGTTGGCTGCGCCGGTTGGACCGAACAACTTGTAATTTGGTAACCAAATGCAGTTAGCAAAACGTAGTGTGAAATATCCTGCATCGAAAATAAAATAATCGGTTACTCGTAGGATATCGTTTATATTTTACACTTTTTGCTATTATAGGTACCTACTTAGTTTCAAATTGTATCTTTAAATTTTCATACATACAACCTCACCCCTGTTAGATCGACACTAGCTCCATTTGTAACAAGAATATATTATTTAGGTCGCTGTACCTATCCTATAAATTTACCTCCTCCTTATATCATTGTCACTCTCTGATTGTGACATACATACATACTCTCCCAATCACAACTCAACAGCACTCACAATCACTACTCACCCCATTTTACGGTTACACTGACAGAAAAAATGTCAAGTCATTTTGTTCAAGCGTTTGATACTGTAAAAAATCTACACTTTAATTCTAACGAAGCTAACCCAGAAAGGGACCATTTCTAGCTATAAATTCCCTCACTTGGCTACACTGGAATTGTGCAGGGCGCCAGGACGCGCCTTTATCTAGATGTGTATGTACTATTGTACTACTAGTAGGGGAGCCCAGGCAGCTAATTTTGGAGTTGCTCGAGCGTCGTAGAGACCTATTGGGTTGTGGAGCTTAGGTGATAAGAAGAAAAAAATGTTATATAAAAAAAACTTGTTCATCGGTGGGGTGAGCAGATATATATTTTTTACAACTTTGGAACCCTCTAACTTTTTTACGTCACTCTCAAATTGTCAGATTAACGGAATGTACACTTTTTAGCATCTAATTAACTCACCCTACCTTAATCTGACGCGCTCGAGAATGTCCGATGGTCAACTTTTTTTTACTAATCTGATCCTTTATCCTGGACGTGCGGCCAAAGATATGAGGCTCATATTTGGTGGAAACACTTAATTAGGTATAAGCTATCCTCCTATATATTAATCTGCCGCGCTGGAGTAAGTACCGAAATCCCCTCTTGGGCTCCCCTACTATACGTACGTGTGTGGGTAGATATATCGTATTGCGCTAGCCGGCCATTTGCATTTTCCTGTACCAAGGTAATCTAAGCGCTCTCGCTTATAAAATCGTTACAATAAACAGTGTTCCTCTATTTAGTATTTAGACCTCTTTGCTTTTATTTGAATGTAGTCGATCAGTTACTTAAAGCCATAATGGCTAATGTGCCTTTAGTACTTAAGCCCGTCACAGACTACGCATATACGATAATATTTTATATGCGTATAAATGCCATTTTCCCATAATATCGGCGTCAAAAGATAGCTGACGGTAAATCTGCGCAGTGTGTGTTAGCTCATTGAATTGTATAGGGAGCGATATTGACAGATATATGTTCTGTAACAGATATCTTACCGTATCTGCTTAATGTGTGACGGGCTTTACAGACAATGTCATTTTTTGTTAATTTTTTTTTTCATTATAAGTAGATAGTTACTTTTCTAAAAAAAAAAAACACATTTTAATGTGTATAAGTATACGGTTATGTAGGTACCAAATTTTCGACAGTTTTTTTTCGCTTCTGTTTGACTTTCCAACAGTTGCTTAACTATTGTAAAACTAACTTAATCTGTAAGATTAAATGGGAAAATCATGAAACATAGTTATCGAGAATAGTTAACAATCTTATTATTAAAAATAATATCGTTTTAAAATAATTTACTTAAAAAAATTGCAAAAGGGCAGAATAACAAAATTATTGAAATTATGCATTAATTAATGGTTCTAACTGTAAAATTCCTAAACAAATTATTACGACTAGATTTGTTTGAACTATTGTAAAAAAAAACACTTATGCTTATTCATCAAAATCTATTAAATCGATCGGCTTTCTAGACAATTACCGAAACTAAGATACCGAAATCAAGATTCCTTTCAACTTTTTACAATCTGTCTTACAGTTGCAGTGGTACAGGGCCTGACCTTGGGATGTAGCACTACTGCGCTCGATGCACTCTCTTCCTTTCGCTCATCCCCTTACCCCTCCCTCCGTCTAGAGGGGGTTTACTGTGACGTACTAGCCGTAACAAGTATTAGAAAACTAGCCAATTCTTTGTAACGTTTGAAACGGTAGCTTGTTAGAAGTTATAGCTATTTTGGCACTTTATGGATGTATGTGTCTAAGTCTTTTGTGTAAGTATATGGGCTAATTCGAAAGGTAAATAGGTATAGGTCACTATTATACCTCTTTCATCAATGTTTTAACCTAAAATTATGCCGAAAGTGTCTAGGAACCACAAAATAGTAATAGTTTTGACTATGTAGCGTTTCGTGTGCTCTGCCTACTCTATTTGCGAATACTGGCGTAATTCAAAAAGAAAGCGGAACGTATCGTTATTAATTTACTACCTAATTAATTTTTTCGTACATAGTTCAGATGATAAGAATAATCATTTTCTTGTTTTCTATAGTTATGACTTAAAATATCTCAGCAGTGGTGTTATTCTGTAACGTAACAACCTAAACTCATCGAGGTGTCGATTTTTTTTTTTTTGAAAGGAAAATTAGTTGTAATTAATTTTAAGAGCACATTATTGTAAAACTGTTGTGTCTTACGCGGAGCGCACAGTTAAGCTAAAATAAAAAAAATCCTAAAATCATCAAGGTACGGACCACGAGTCCGTAGATGAAAAATTTGTTTAATAAAAAAAAAAAGGTGTCGAAAATAAAGTTGAAATCGAACTACCTGATGACACGAAACACCACTACTAAATCTACGTTCTTGCTGTACTTTTAACACTCCAAAGTAGCAAAATTAGGCGTGGTTTGTATTAAATTTTACGATTTTGAAGTTTAAAGCTTCGTTAAACGTGAGATGTGCGAGCGTACTTGAAACGCAATCCCAGACATGCCTTATCTAGATGATATTATTGTGCTCAGCGGTAAATTAAGTAATGTCAATTCTCTTCTCCCGGCGTTGCAGACCAGCTTACAGCATCCCTAAACCCCCCACTTACCTACCCTGGTCAAGTCAAGGGCACCTGATATAGCACTCATAAACTAGACTAGACGAACTAGCACTACTCGTAAAGCCACGAGCGAACCTGCTCCGTAACGACTTGTACTCATTCCACTTTACTTTCGGTTTTCTCTAAGACTAAAATAGACTAGTTTTTGTCCACGACTTTGTCCACGTTTAAGTGTAATTACAGGTAATTCAGATATCTTTCATACTAACTTTGTGTCCCCCTTTTACCCCTTTAAAGAATGATTTTCGAAAAAATATTTTACACGTTTTTCAAGATTCGTATAACTTGAAAACGGCAAAGTTGCATACTAACTTCACACCTCAGTTTTACTTCCTTGGGGGTATAATTTCCAAAAATCCTTTTGTAGTGCTTCCCTAAATTATAAATGAAACCCCTGAGCTTATTTTCAAGTTTCTGACTCTCATAATTTAAGCCCTGCGTTGATTTTATCAGGACATTTTAGGCGACAGGCTGGCAACCTGTCACTTTAACTAGTACCTAAGTATCTTTTAACTAAAACAAAACAAAATGATAGAAGTGGAATAGTCATTTATCTATGTATATAGTATTTTTGCGACAAAATTACTGCATAAAAAACATGGCGCACGCTTACAACGCTAAAATGTAAACGTGAACACCTCAGACAAGCCAAGGGCCTCTTTGAAACTAATTGAGGTTTCAAAGCAACAATTCGCTACAAGTTTTAATATCGTTCCAATTAATAACTTTAATCCGTAACGCAACAACACAAGGGCCATTGGAACAGCTTTATCCAACTTAACATGACAGATTGCAGCCATCAACATGTAATTTTCGTCGCCGATAACTAAAATATTCAAGCGAATACACGACGTCCCGCCTCGCCTAACATGGTGGACGGACCGATGTTATCTCGCTAACGGCGGTTGTATCGCAAAGGAGGATTAATCTTCCAATTGCTAAGTGCAAATTTAACAAGATTATCTGTTCCGCAGACAGGTTGCAAGTTGCAGTATCCTTTGCTTATTAATCAGAGGTCTGGTCCAAATGGGTCCTTAAAACAAGCTTCCGATGATTAATAATGGAGGCTGGACCTATGATTAGTACACCCTATTTATCACCCGCAAGGCTTATGGAGATTGAAATCTTTTTTTTTGGATTTTTGAGAACCGGCTACTTGGTTTTAAATAAATTAAAGAATAAGATTAGACGCTCGAGGGGCCTAGTCAAAGGTTTTAACGGTGTCAAACTGGTTTAGCCCTTGGCTACAGAAAGTGGGGAAATTTAATGAGAATGTTAAAAATGTAAAGTTATTATCCGACGCAATCTGCGGGGAACGGGGATGGAAACAATTTGTCAGTCTGGAGGCGAGATTTGGGTCCGTGGTCAAGCTTTTTTATTTTGCAGTGTTTTGACAACAAATGGGAGGATGCGGTTTCTAAAAGAAAAATAAAAATTGGCTCGAACTTGTGCCGAACCGGTATGGCTGACATTAAATAATTCTGATTTATTTATTAAGTCAACTGTTGGTAGGTATGTATGTACATTGCGAAGTCTAATATTTTTACTGAGGTGTCAATAAATTAGGTTTATAACCTATTTCTTTTATTAACTTTGGTATACCTAATCCTGACTTACCGATTGGCTTTATTTGGTTTCATCAAGAATTAAGTTATTTTTTTAACTCGTATTTCGTGGAAGGAAGCTTTGTACCTACAATACTCATTTAAATTGTGAAATGTTGCACTGATTGAAGATTATATTACAAAGCTTTAGGTATATTAAGATTCAGTTAAAAAATAATCGGCAATTACAGGACTAACCATGTTTTACCAAATTTAAAAATTGCAGCAATAAGTTTACTGACATTTTGTCGAAACAATAGTGTAGCAAGTATACCTATTGTGCGCAAGCGCGTCGTGGGGGTGGTCGCCTGCTATACTATAGACCGATAGGTACTTAAAAGATGGTAAACAATCTTGACATGTCTTTTTATTGAAATACACAGTCTAAAAATAAAAAACGTTACAATATACAATTCAATTATGAAAGTAAATGATTTTTTCATACCTAAACTGTAAAATGTAAAGATTTTGATTTATAAAGTGTATGTTTAAATAAAAAGACACGTCAAGATTGTTTACCATCTTTTAAGTACCTATCGGTCTCTAGTATAGTCTAGCCACAGTCGAGTACAGAACAGACGTCTTATGCAGTCCTTCTCAGAAAAAAAGTAAGTCTTTATGAAAGTAAACCCTACAAATGATTTGTTTAGTAGCGAAAATCTATCTATGTCTCCGGGTTGATTAGATCATGCGCTGGTGCAGCGCAGGCGCGTCTCACGCCGCGGTTAATGACTGTTGATTGATATTTACGACTTTGGAATCGACTGTATCGCATTACAGACAGGGTTGCCAGCTTTATTCGCGAAAGTAGACAAAAAGTCAACCGTACTGCTACAAACCAGATCAATTTGAAGTTGTTTTACCCTGGAAAATAATACCTCAGTCTTCAGATTATATTTCATTACTTACCTAATTGTCAAAAACTAGTCCGCTTAGCACAGCAACGCGTGCTTACGACAGTTTCCGACACTTCTAATTCGACTGTGACAGGTAAGGTATATATCGCAGGGTGTCGTGCTAGTATTGCAGTTAATGTATTCTTGATATCTCATATCATTGGCGTAATAAATGGTAGATAATCGAATCATTTACAACTTTGTTGCTTGTGATAGCATCTTCGTCTATGTATCTGTGTACTTAGTAAGTTAAATGCGATATCATCTCAAACAATTTTAATACCACGCGAGTCGAGATTTAACGAGCATTTTATCCGCCTGCCGCCTAACGTTCTATTAAATAATAAACGTCAGAATAAACTCGAATCGAATCGATAAGTAACCAATAAATAAACAAAAACTAATGGTCGGCTGGAGGTTATACCTTGTCGATCTCCTATGTTTAATTTTTATCTGGCAGCCGCAGCCGCAGCAACAAATATGGGGCTTTTGAAGTCTTTACTAAGGGCAACACGAAGGTAGATTGAATATTGGGAATCTGAGGGTAGACGTGACAGGTCGCGCGGTGAATCGCTCGGCAAAAGTAGAAGGGGTATGCGCAGTGATAAACTTTTTGATCTATTCGGTATCCGAGGAGCGAGGGGGACGGACGGGGTCATGTTATTGGTAGATCAGTCGCACTTCACCTCCCCGCGTTGCCCCCGATGCGCCGATTACCCCCACTAGTTTTGCCGAGCGATTCTAAAGTACCGCGCGATGTAGTAAAATTTTATTTTAGTTCTCATTCATACGTAGTATCTCAGTAGTCTGTGTTCTCATTGGCCTACCATAGATTGACCGTATGTCGTATCTCGTACTACTCTCTCGTCTCTCGTAATTTGTGTGCATCTAGTTAAGTGACGAATTGGTTCGCTGGACGAACTGTACCGAGGGATGGGGTAAGTACAGATTCTGAAGTTACTTTAAAATCACTTACACACTTTGCGAGGTGTAGGAAGTTTGAGATTTAATTTAGCAACATTTTATAAAGTACCAGAACCGTGGCGTCAATCAGTCTTATGGTCATAACAATCAAAATTGTTTTAAATGGAAATATTTATACATCACGCGTTTCTTCTCTGCTAGTATTCGGTGTATGGGTAACGTGACCATACGTCCCGCTTTGGGCGGGACAGTCCCGCTTTCAGGTAGTCTGTCCCGGTGTCCCCCGCGAGGCCGAAATTGTCCCGCTTTCGCAAACAGACCAAACGATAATTTAAAATGTATTTTTCTCACTCGAAATTTGTGGTACGGTGCCCCGCGCAGGAAAGCAGATAGATCTGCCTACGTAGGAAGAGGTGCATAAGTGCTCGATTTACTAATCACGTAAAGATTTATAAGCAATAGCGAAGAATCGAAAGTTTTTGACGCGTTTTCACTTAAGTGTTTTTTTTTGTTAAAGTGACAGATGAAAAAATCGTTGGTAGGAATGCCGAGAATGTTTCTTCTGAAAATCATTGGAGTCGAATCATTCCAGCACTTTTCCACCAATAATCTTAATTTAACAAACTTTTTTTTACTACATATTTCCATAGATGTCCCGCTCTGACAAAAAAAGTAAATGGTCACGTTATGTATGGGTTGTGTACAACTTTAACCAATTATCTTGGTCGTGCCTATTTTTGTGTTAACACCTTAAAAAGAAAAAATGTGCCAAATTTAATGAAGTTCCTGTAAACCAAAGACAATTATTCAGCCATAAAATCCAAAGCCTAAAATAAACCTACTTTTAAGCCAAGCGACCTGGTGCAAATTGTGTGATTCGATGTTCCGTTTTATTTCACATGTGTGTTTTATGCGAAACCTTCACAACTGATGAATTTCTGACTCCTTTTTATTTTATTAACGAACACACAGTTACATAAAAATCACGCCTGCATTCCCAAAAGGTAGGCAGAGCACACAAAGCGTTACATAGTCAAAACCGTGACGATTTCACTTTAGTTATCTGTTCCTAAACCTGAAATTGTGCTAAAAATAGCCTATGCCTCTGAAAATAGCTGTATTTTAGATGTACTTAGATACTTAAACTGCAACCAAAACGTAGTTTCTACCTAAAACACCTGTGTTTTTGTACTCATTACGTGTTTCAGTTTACAGTCTTGAATTTCTAGTATGTCTGTGTGAACACTGAATGGTTTAAAGTCGGCCAAGCGATGTTGATGTTAATGCAGATGTAAGCGCGTCTCCGCTGCAGGTCAGTGCGGTGATGTCACACTGCGCAAGTTTTAAATAGTTTCCAATTGGCTTGACTTTGACAGGGTTGGGAACTAGATGGTGGGGAAATGTATGACATGCAATGGAATTCAAAATAATCAAAATAAACTCTTCATATTTCACTGCAAAAAAAATACTCCCCGTACTTATAATAATACTCGACAATGATCAAATACATATAGCACTTGCAACCTTAAGTCATAGTAAGATAGGTGACAGATGGGTGTCATCTACTGGGAGTTGAGGCGTCGAGCATTAGTACATTTTCCTTACTCTCTCTTAAAAAACAAGGAACGAATGTAAATCATAAACTGTACCCTGAGAGCTTAAAATGTGCAATTGCCGATGAAACGGCATTACCGATGAAGTCTTCATTTGCCTTAAATTATCACTCTATAAACAATAATATAAAATAGTATCAAATATATATAAGTACTCTTCGATTTTTGGTATGTATTTCTTAGTTGCTTTTAGGGGTTTATTTATGGTACAGTCAAGTAGGCAATTGCTTTTTCATCTTCGAAAATTTTACAAACAAAAGATGTTACATTAAATATGAGGTAATTTTAAAGGTAAAAGGTTAACTATTACGCCCACCTGTCTCTAATCAACTCCACTACTACGAGTTGCTATCTTTAAGCGCATTTACGTTACTTCAGTCGTTTATTCGCTAAACAGTTTTCAAATAGTTTTCGATTCAACTTGTCGCTTACATCCTGCAATGCTTTGTGACTTAAGGTACCAATGTTCTACGATAGCGTAATATAACGTCTGCAAAACGTTTGTTTCCAGCATTTCAATCCAGTAGACCATTTTACCGTTAGACTCATAATTGCCCTTGTAGTGTCGGGTTTAGAAAAGCATCTCTCCATTTCTTCCGTAGACGTAGTTAGAGGAAAATAAAGATATTTCCTACATTAGGGCATGTTTTAGGCGACAGGCTAGCAGTCTTTATAAATTAAAACCTAGAAATCAGTGGAATAGTCACAGTTCTATGCAACGTTTTGTGTGCTCTGCCACCCTATTTGGAAATACACGCGTGATGTAGGTATGTATGTGTGTACGCGTACTACCGATATTTACTTCCACAAGTCGCCTACAAATCGTTTGCGATATCGCTAACTATTATAATAATTATGAACACATAGTAATGGTCATGCTTAAAGCGAAACCCACGTTGTTCCTTTGCAAAAATAACACGGTTCACGTACAGGGAAAGTCTACACTTTTAGTCTATTTGATCTTTGACTCACTGGCAGATAAGCTGTGAGCAAATTTGCCTTCGAAAGATTGCTTTGTAAATATTTTCCGGCGAAATTGCTAAAGGCTTAATATGCGCGCGTGTAGTCCCGTGTAACGAGTATGAAAGCAGGGAAAATAAGCCATTAATGAAAACGAAACTAAAAAATGGGACGTTGCAACTCACGCACCGATGATTCATTCTCTAGTTGCTTTAAGCATGCTTGTGATTGTTGAGTAGGGAACAGCTGTAAGTGGAAGTTTATCCACAGTGAGATTGTTTATATTCATTTTGACTAATGAATAAACTGCCTAAAGGCAGTGGGAGGGGAAGACCTAGACGTACGCTTTGTTACCAAATCGCGGACGTTTTAGAAACAGCTCAGGTCAAGAGTACCCGAAACCGACGAGCATATATGAGGAGATTAATGAATTTAGACAAAGCAAAAGAGGTATGTCAGGATCGTAGAGAGTGGAACAAAGTAGTCTCTGCCTACCCCTATGGGAAAGAGGCGTGACGTTATGTATGTATGTATGTAATAAACCTCCTAAGTAATTGTAGTATAAGGCAACGGCACCAGTAAAAGCTTAGCACGGCAACACGCGCTAGTCGCTTCGCGCGTGGGATAGTCTACCCTTCATTTTCTGACGTCTGTAATTGGAAAGTGACAGATAGGATATAGACTATCTCGCGGGTATCTCTACTCGCGCCTTGCTGTGCTAAGTCGGTAGAAATGGACAATGATTCTTATCTTATACCCACTGACTAAGGTATAGTAATTTAGTTGACATTCAACACACAACCATATGACCTTTAAATTGAGAATGAAATGTCCATCACTGATGCGTGTCAGCTTAAACTGTCCATAAATGGGGTTGTTATCGTAATACTTCTTTTTGCATGCTTATGCTTACATTGAAGCGCTAAAAGTAGGAATGAAACTTGTAAATGGTCATGGTTTTGTCAACGTTTCGCGCACTATGCCTTCGCTTATTTGAGAAGGGATCCCCTTGGAATGCATAATTTTATTTGGACTATTATTGTTTCGCATAATTGATTTGGCATAACAGTACTTTCGCATAATAATACTTTGGCCTAATACTTTTTTGGCATACTACGCTAATAGCATAATTTCATTTGGACTAATTTGTATTGGCCGAATACACATTACGCATACTATTGTTTGGGCTAAAAATTATTTGGTATAAATGTATTTATGCATAATTTAAAAACTCAGTTTCGTTGTTACCATGTATTTACTATTATTAGGTTAGGTTAGGTTAGTATGAAATCCAGGCGCGAAGCGCCTAAACATCGCGGAATAGTTCGCGGACCATCATCGACATCGAATTAGTTCCTAAATAATACATAAGTATGCATACCATAATTAGCTAGACGTGGCACTGGATTTTTGAATCCATGTGCTCTGCCTACCCCTCATGGGAATACAGGCGTGAGTATATGTATGTATGTATGTATGCATACCATTGGTATGAATACCAATAATTACTACGAGCCATTGGCACAAAACTTTACTATTTTTTGGCATAATACTGTTATGCATATTGATATGATGCCATTTGATTATTATGCCTATTTATGCTTATGCTTATAGACATTAGTCTTGATGACAATTATGCTTCCTGTATTTATGCTTTTTAATGTTATGCGTTAAAAAATATGCGTAATGATGATTATGCGTAAAACAATTTCGGCGAAAAGTGTTATGCGAAACAATATTAGTCTAAAAAACTTTATGCCTTCCAATAGAGAACCATTTGAGAATACAAGTGTGCCGTACATGTTGTAAGCAAAGCCTCTACTGTTAATTTGCTTATATCCTCCCCACCTCTTAAAATCCTGCCAAGTCTGCTACGACCACTATTCTTAAGCTAATACTCTTTCATGGATCTATATCTGGATCCCTAACTTTATTTAACCTAATTTTTTATCCCCTAACGTTTTTTGCCATAATGATCATTTATCGTAACGCTCATATGACCTATCTTTTGCTGTCCTAACATCGAATGGATGATTTTTTTTCCCTATAATGTTTTATTTCCTAACGTCATTTGCCATATTGATTATTGATCCTAACATCGTGTGCCATAATAGTCAGTAAACCTAATGGTCTTTAAACCTAATGATTATTATTCCTAACTTTGTATGGCCAGCAATTTAGGTACTTTTTTGCCTATTTTTCGTATCTGATAGCAGTTCGGTTCTGGCGCTTCGCCGGCCGCTGCCGCGGCACGCTCGCTTCGCTCGCTCGGCTCGCGCGCTGCTGGGTCACAGTTCAACCTAACACTCCTCCTCGCTTCGCTCGTCGTCGTACAGCTTTCCCAAGAAAATAACTCCGATCGGCTGTTACCGTCTGCGCCGAGAGGGACAGAACGATATCCGAGAGTAGCCGAACGTTTTAAGAGTCAGGACGCCCAAACTAGCTAATGGAATCAGTTTGGGTGTCTGATCATTACCAACATGACGAACCAAACTAGGGTGGCACAACGATATCTGTCTATACTATCGATATTGATAAAATTGATATGTAACCAAAAACAACGCAAGAGTTTAGCGCGCGAAAGTCTCTTTTATCATTATTATTATTTTGGTAATACTGTAAGCCATGTAAAACCGTTTAATAATAAACTGTACTGACGTTTTGTTTTAGTATGATGGTAATGATCTGCACCCAAAGTCCATAGAAAAGGTTTTTTGTTCCTAGTTACGCCAGCCTGGACATATGTCATGAGTCATCTGTCTGTGACATCAATCAATAACCAATCAAAACTCGAGTGTTTAAAATCTTTTTTATCATTGGTAGATCGAAGTTTCCCGCGTCACAAAATTCGTCAACTGCGCAGGTATGTCCAGAGGAATTATTAGTTCGGTAATACTGTACCTAACTGCCCTAACTGGGCTCTGCCTTATACCTCATACAATTAGGTACGGTACGAAGAGCTCTGAGCTCTTAAAACTGAGAAAAAATACCAATATGGCTATTGTTCGGTAGGGCTAATGCCCATTATTAGGACAACAGCGTTTAGGATAAATGACATGAGGTTAAACGTTATTAGGGATTTTGAGGAATATACATAATAACATTAGGGATATTAATAATTATGGTAAAAATTATTCGGGCAAATGAGTTTTAGGGCAATAATTACATTATGGAAAATAACTGTTATGACAATTGATCGTTAGGGGAAATGCCCATTAGGACAAAACGGTTCGGGCAAGTGATTTTAGGACAAACGATGTTAGGGATCGCGAGGTACACCCCGCTTTCATCAAGTACCTATTGATATGTAATTCTACCGCAGACGAGTCAAGATTTATGATATTATGTATTAAACGTCACGAGTACAAAATTAATGCTGCTAAATCCCTAGAAATGAGACGAGACGTAACTTATTAGGATGTGAGAGCAGGATTAGATATTAATGCCAAGTAGACCAGATCGTTCGAGATTTTACGCGAGTTGACGAAATTTCTGGTTCCTTATCTCTATTGCTCTTGGTAACGACATCCTCATCGTATTTTTTACGTTTACGAGCAGTTAAGTCGTAAGGAAGAATATGGATAATGGTTACAAAAATTCTAGGTCTTAGATTGACTTTAAATAAGTAAATATCATTGGACCAAACACAGCAATAGCCCTACTCCCATACATGTACACTCCACTCTTGGGAATTCTTATTGTCCTACAAGCGATGTTCCAATCGGCATTCGAATACTGAGCTCCATCTTAGATACGTTCTCTAACAGGTTGTCCATCAGCCAGCTAAGAGTTAAATGGCACATGAGATAGACTATACCAGTCTCTGTCTAACTAGAAACATCAGAAAATGCAGGTTACTGTGCTAAGCCTACTGGTCGCTATACTGTCCCTTTGTTCCTTATTTATTTGTAGAAATAAAAATGATTAAGTACCGAAGTGCCGCCCTAGAACCCTCCTACTTCTATTGTTACTTTTGAATTCTTAATACATTGGAGTATGTCTAGGAGAGAGCATCATGAATATTAATAAGACAGCTTTTAAATTTCGGTACGTACTCGTATTCAACAAATTATCCAAAACCTTTGTATGTTGAGAAGGTTAGAAGTTTATTTATTATATTACACCGAAAAACAAAATATAGAAAATGCTTGAACATATCCCTTTGTAGGATCTCTCTCGGTCAATCCCTGAGCAATAAAGAGGAGCAATTAATTATAAGACGACGAGCGATATTACAATTTCATTAGACCTGTGAAAGCCTCATGGTGAGGACTTTTTGCCGTCAGATCTTTCTGATTGTCGTACGCCGTACATCGTGTGTGTTCCTCGTGTGGTGGCGACTAAAAAGAAGAAGAAACGTGTAGGCGCTGCGCAGACGACAGTGTTTTGTGCGATCGAGTCTGTGGAGCAATAAATTGTCTGAATGGCGCGCTGACAGTTTCCAGGAATTTCCATTCAGAGTTTCGTGGAAATGTCAGCGCGCCATTCAGAGAATTTATTGCTGCGCAGACTCCATCGCACAAAACTCTGTCGTCTGCGCTGCGCCTTATTGACACAAAGACGTATACAAAACAAGTTACAGTATACGTATGTGCCAAAAGGTCCCCACTCAGCATGATGTCCGAAGTGAGTCTTGAGACACACTACGAGATTTTCAGTGGGGCTGCATTGTCTATTTTACCTCTAAAATTAAGCTGAAAGTGGCTATCGTGAAATACTTAGTCATTCATAGTTTTGACAATCCGTTTCGTGTGCTCAGCCTATCCCATTTGGAAATACAGGCGTGATTGTATGTATGTATGTATCCATATCTAGAAAGTTCTGCTTAATAAAAATTAAAAGACCCGCCTTCGATTGACCTGGTTCGGAGCTTTGTTGCATGCACCGAGCACCCTCCACAGGAGCACCCTCGAGCTGTGACGTCAATGCGACGTGACGAGAAACCCGTTTGGGGAAGGAGACCTTTATAACCATAGATGAAGGATCGACATCAAAAACATAGGCGACTTGAGAACCTTCTTTTGTTTCTGTTGTTGGTTAAAAAGAAATGGAAGGGATTCGTTAGGTTTTTTTTAACAATTTTTGTAATCCCTAACGTTTTATGGCATAATGATCATTTGTCCTAACCCTCACATGCCATATCTTTGGTTTTCCTAAGCATTTTATTTCATCAACAATTATTTTGTCGCTCTGCTCGCTTCGTCGCTCGAATAGGTATAGTCTGTCAAAAAAGTCTTGACGAGAACAAAATTGGAACTAATTTTTTTTTGGGCTGGCAATGCCGGTTTTCCTGTCAGACTGAGTACTTCTGTTGTCATTTACCAGCTTTGGTGGTAATATTTTAGGATTTATTGCGTTATTTCGAGCATTTTGTGACGTGTGACCATCTAAAGATTGAAAATGATACATAAAGTTTATAAAAGCGGTGCGAGGCAAATCGTTTTTAAAGTTTTTCAGGAGTGTACGGCCAAATATCAAACGCGAAAGTTGCTTGTTGAAAGTTCCAATTTGAACGAAGTTTATGGGCCTGAGAGCCAAGATAAACGGTACGTAAATGTATTTTAGTGTTAAACATACATTAATAATTACAATACTTTAACTTTTAAGTAAAACTTATCAGTTTTTTACCATTGTTTACAATTACGTTGAGGTTATGAAAATTTCATACGAATCGTTCCTTACAGTAAACAATTTTGATACTTTTGATGATTACTGCGTCACTTTTTATATTTTTATGTTCTGAAGGGTGAATAATAATGTTAATAATAAATGGTATTTATAATTTCATTGCCTTTTTTCTTTTTAGGTATTTCTGAAAGTACTATAAAGTCACAAAATGTTGACAGAGCATTGATACTCCGGGTGAGCGCCAACACGTTTCCAAAGGGAAACGATGGATAATTGTACATGCTGGCAGTGAAAAAGGCTTAATTCCAAATGCTTTGTTGATTTTTACTGGGAAAAACAAACAGGAAGATTACCATTCCGAGATGAATGCCCAAAATTTCACCAAATGGGTAACTGTAAAGTTATTGCCCAATATAACGGAGCCATCCATAATTGTGATGGATAATGCACCATACCACTCCATTATTACAAACAAGGTACATATTGCAATATGTTATACTAACTGTTGCCCGCGACTTCGTCTGTGTAGAATTTAGTTATCATACTTATCACTATCCCTTGGGTAAAATTTTGTTTTCCGGAATAAAAAGTAGCCATGTGGCAATCCAGGGTGTCAGCTAACTCCATATCGGTTTTTAAACGGTTTTATGTTGCTTACCCCGTTTGTATTTTTATTTTTCTTTATTATTCAAATCGCCCAGCCATTTTGCCGTGAAAGACGGACAAACAAACAGACAGATACACACGTGCCACTTTCCCTTTTAGGATATATATAAGTATGGATTTTTAATTATTCATCTGTTTTACATTGTTGTTTTATAATGTTATAATTATTTATTTCCCAGGCTCCTACATCAGCGTCCAAAGTTGGAGATATAAAGTTGTGGCTCCTGGAAAATAATATTCCATTTGAGGAAAGCCTACGGAAACCATCTTTATTGATGGTGGTTAAACAGCACAAACCAGAGCCCATCTATTATATAGATGAATTATTGAGAGAATATGGTCACATTGTATTAAGACTGCCGCCATTGTGACTTGAACCCCATTGAGTTAATATAGGCAATGGTAAAACGAAGAATTGCACAGAAGAATGTCCCTGGCCAAAATGTAGCACAGGTGGCTGAGGAAGTATTTCCGTCTGTTACTGCCCAAGAGTGGAAAAACTGCGGTGAACATGTCATCAAAGTTGAGGATGAATATTTTGCCCGCCGAGAAACATTATACGATGACATAGATTCATTAGTCATCCCAGTAGGCAATGATAGTTCCAGCGAGTCAGAAGCATCGAAAATCGAGCAAAGCAGAGTTGCTTCTCCTTCAGGCTCTATTTCAGGTGTTGAATACCTGGACTTTGATTAGAAATAAAAACTGAAACAAATTTGTTGTTTTGTTTTATTTTTTTTAATATGTGGTGACCGTCACATATACATACAATTATTCCTGTTTTTGTAGTCTGTTCTAGTCGAGGTAGCTAAACAAAATCGTTAACGACTTACGGGTCTACTGACTCTAAAAATAACAATAATATTGTGTATGTATATGTATTGTCCAGACTTTGAAAGATTGAGTAATAGTAGTGACAGTACCAATTAGTAAAATTTGCTAAGAATGTATGCTGTGGTAGGGAACCACAATAATCAATTAATCAGGAATCTTATTAAGTAATAAATCCGCGACTAATAGAATGACAAGTATTAATTTTTAAATCTTTGAATGGATAAAAACTAACTTTACTTTAGCTCACTTGTGAAACTAATAATGATATGATATCTAAATAATTTGGACGCCCTGCACGTAACTTAATTTTGTAGAATAGGTTTTATATATATAATTATGTAAATTTGGAATACATAAAAAAGAAGAATATTAAGATGTCACTCAGAAAAACATAATAGATTTGTCAGTATATAGAAAACTATCGAAATACATCAGAATATTCTCAAGAACAGTTTTTATTTACAAAGTTACCTATTAACTAAACCCCCTTAGCTCTACAGTACTTAGTAGTCAATAATAAAATATACCTAATGTATTTTTAATAAAACTAATTTTTAAAATAATAAAGCCATTTTTATCCATGAGTCATAATCAAAATCGTCTTCAAATTCATCTGTATAAATAGATGGTAGTATCATTTAGTTTGAAAACTAATTAAGTACTTAAAAAAATATGTTTTTTTCATATAAAATATCAAAACTTTTTGGTCGAATATAATAGGGTTGCCGTATTAACGATAGTGGCGCCCTCCTTCATTGTCACGACTTATTTGACGGACTATATGTACCTATGGTCATAAAACAAACCCAACGTATTTGATTTCTAACTATTTTTGAATTGTTTTCACAGTTATTGTTAAGTACGGCAATTGATCGTTAGGGCTACTTTATGCCCATTAGGACTAAACAGTTCGGGCAAAAGATTTTAGGACAAACGATGTTAGAGATCTCGAGGGAGACCCAAGGGAAATTCGTTCACAGGTCGTCGAGATCTTTGTGTCTTTTTAAATGGTTCTATTTGCCTATGTCAACTCATGACCACGGTCGCCGTAATTCGCCCGAAACGTCGAGGTAATTGAAACTATTTATAAAAAGTAACGTGATTAAGTCCCGGTGAGTGATAGATACACGAGTGAGAATCAATAAAGTTTGCTTTTTTGTAGTTACTTATCCGAAAATAAGGGCTAGCTTTACTGACTACGGCTGCTGTTATAGAAAATAGTATCGTAGATAATAAATTTTCTTGTGAAAAAACAGTGAAAACCTCACTTTTGTCCTATAGAATGGGCACCCCTCTTAAATATAAATTTTACTCCGTTTTGTAAATTTCTTGTGATAGCAGCAATCAAAATCTTTGAAAATTTTATCCAACTATTACGGTTTGTGAGATGTCTAATAGACAGACGGATTGACAGACAGATGGATAGATCGACAGACGGACAGACAGACAGCGGAGTCTTTGAAATAAGCCCTAAAAACCGTGTCAATCGTGCGTCTCCAATTTAAAATAAGTACCTACAGCGCATTGTCTGTCGAGATCTGTGGGGCCGCCATTTTTGTTAGAAGAGACCCGCTGATAATTATACATATTGCTAGAAAAACATACATACATACATAATAATCACGCCTATGTTCCCAAATGGGGTAGGCAGAGCACACGAAACGTGAAATAGACAAAACCATGTTTATGACTATGTAAAGCTTCGTAGCATGATTTCAGGATTGAAAACAGATGAAAGAGGTAGTATAATAGTGACAGGTTGCTAGCATGTCGCCTAAAGCACACCTAAACCCATTTCTTTAGTCGCCTCTTACGACATCTACGGAAGAAATGGAGAGGTGTCATTCTAGACCTGACACCACACGGGTAAAAGAAAAGTGCTAGAAAGATGTTGGGATATTTTAAGGATCAATTAGGTATTTTCGTAATTGTTAAGCTTAAAGCGTGTTTAATAACTTTGCAGTAACTCACGCAAGGGTGATATTCATTCATCTCTTTCATTAAACTTGTATGAGGCTGACTAAAAAGAAAGTAACAATAAATTCTTATACAAAGGGTCCCGCGTGGCGACTTGTTCGACTTCGAGTGGTTAGGTTATAGGTAGACGTATTTCGTCCTTCATCCTGTGCGCCCCTGTGGCCTAATGGATAAGGCATCGGCCTCCTAAGCCGGGGACTGTGGGTTCGAGTCCCACCAGGGGTAAACTTGCTTTTTACATTTTTCCAATGAATGTACTCTTGTAACAAGTTGTGCAATTTATTTATATTCGTACTACCCACCTATTACGATATAGTAATCAATTTTATACATACATAATGATTACATTACAATGATTGTGTTTGACACCTTTTTTTTAATGACGCAAGTGCTTTAAAAAGCCCTCAAAATCACGAATTTTTAATGCATAACTTTGAAAACTAAAACTCATCTTTCACCGCACCAAAAATCTCAATATTAACATCTACAAGATAATCCTCAAAAACCCTTACAAAAACCGCTCGAAAATAAATCGCAGGTCTGCAATAATGACCCCTGTAACTACGAAAACGCCCTTAAGGTATAAATAAATGCGCAAAGCGCAAGGTTTAACGGCCTGCGGTGCGTGTGTGCGTACGCGTGCGTGCGTACAGTGCGTGTACGCGTGTGTGAGTTGTCTGCGACCTTGCGAGGGCGTCTGAAGCCTGAAAGTTAGGGCGGGGGAGGTGGGCCCGAAATCGATATTCAAATTTTGAGGACAATGCATCGGGTTTTTCAGTGTTTATGATTGTGTACGCTGATGATGCTCTTAATTTAGTATTGTTGGTGGTTATGAGTAAATATACGACGGCGGTAGACGTAATGTACTATTACTTTCATTTGTAGACGGAATCGTGACCTAGGCCAACTTAGCGACGTTTTAGTTCGATAGAAAGATAGATAGGTATAGGTATAGGTAGTAGGTACTGTGTGGCATTTGTGTTAACTATTATCTCATTGATTTCACTACATCACGCCTGTATTCCCAAATGAGGTAGACAGAGCACGTGAAACGTTATACAAATAGGCAAAGCTATAATTATTTCGCGCTTCGTTGCCATTATTAAAAATTATAAATAATTTAATTTTCAACACAATACAACAACAATATCACGTTTTACCATCTGATTACCCTGAAATTGCTAAACGTGGCACTGGATTTTAGAATTCATGTGCTCTGCCTACCCCTCTTGGGAATACGGGCGTGAGGATGTGTGTGTGTGTGTGTGTGTGTTAATTTTAAATATTGTCCTTAGTCGCCTCTTACGACATCCACATAAATGCATCGCATATATTTAAACACAAAAACGGTACGACACCACACGGTAAATTACTTACTGTCCCTCTTCCTACTAAGTACGTACCTACCCATTACGTGACAAACACTTACTACGTAAAAATTACGTGAAACGGTGCTCTAACCCAAATTCATACTTAAAGATTTAGCCTAGAACCTCGAATCAAAACTTGATTCCGAAAGATTTTTCGTTCAGAAAGTCACGTGCAAAATGAATTTCGTTATTTTTCAGACAACAAGAGGCGTAACGAATTCAATGGAAGTTCGATGGGAACACCCACACCGCAAACTTTTCCCAATCTCTACCTACTTTATGCGTAAAGAAATCGGATAAGAAATACCCAAATTGGGTTCATTCAATGAATACGGAGTTAATACTCGGATAGGCTAGACATTTCTATTCCGAGCCGGCATTAGGACTATTCAGAAGGATCCGAATTCTCCGAATTACGTATTTTTTCTGACATACTTAACTACATACAACATACAATGACGCCTGTGTTACCGAATGGCGTAGGCAGATCACACGAAAAGTGGCCTAAACAAAAACATGGCTTTCCCGTTTTGTAGCTGCTTTTAGCTTAATTATAGATATAACAGATGGAAGAGGTGTATTAATAACGGATTGTCTAACTAAAGCGTTAATAAACGTTTCCTTACTCGTCTCATACGGCATCTGCGAAAGAAATTGAGAGGTGATATTCTAACCCGACGCCACACAGGAAAAATATTTTTTCTGGATAGCCTGACAAAACGTCTGCGTACGAAACTTTATACTTTCTGTGCACTGTCTCACCGACCGCAGAAACGAAAATTTTCACACCAAGAAAATAAATCGATAAATAAATGGGCCGTGTGGTGTCGGGTCAAAATGACAACTTTTCATTTCTTCTGTCAATGTCATAGAAGGCGATTAAGGAAATAAATTCCGGTATAGGAACCGGTCACTATTATACCTCTTTCGTCTAACTTAAACCCTGATAATTATGCTGAAAGTGGCTGCGAAGCGTGGAATGGTCATGGTTTTCCCTATGTATCGTTTTGTGTGCTCTGTGTGATTATTTTTCTACCCAATATAAAAGAAAGAAAGAAAAGAAAGAAAGAAAGACATTTATTGACAACAATTTGACACAGACATAACAATTAACTTATCTAAAATACATAAATTAGCCTAAAAAAATAAATAAATAATAATAACTTAAAAATGTGCATGCCACTTCCGTGCCAAACAGTGCCAAAAGGGCCGCACTCAGCATAATATTGCGGCAAGCCGCAACGCTGATTTTCAGTGCGACCCCGGAAACTTAAAACTAGAAGAAGAAGAATTAAATATAACATTTCACACGCAGTTTCTAAAATTAAAACAGTACCAAAACACACACATACATGAATTAATACAAAAAGAGGGTAAGTTTGAGGGTAACTTGGTGGGTAATATACCATACTCCTGGGCTAAAGTCTCCTAAAAAACCTATATTCCTAAAAAGTGGTAGACAGATCACACGAGACCATGTTAATTCACTTTTATAGCCACCTCTAGCAATTTTTGATATAAAAACAAGTGAAGTATACAGTATTATTATGTGCATAATGCTTACGAAACTCATAACATGTAGACAAAAGTCGAATACAAGTCCATTGAAGTATACAGGGTTATTTGTAAATCACTGACACCCTCTTAACCCTAAATTCCTATCACATAAACAAACGTTTTTTGTTTTACGACTTTTTAAAATTGGTCAGTTTTTTTTTCATACTAATAAATAATAATTAATAAATCCTTGTACAAAATTTTCGTACTCTGATTTTTACCACAACACGTACACAACAGGTACACACTAAAATACGCCGAATCTCGCAAGACAAGGACATCACAAACTTTAAATGAGCCGCACGGCATGTTTGTAAGGGACAGCGAATGGGAGGCGGGAATGCGTACCTACAAGCCGGCACGCCGACAGTCAAAGGTACCGCCAGTGTTGCGGTACAGAGTATTGAATGAAACAGAGTGAGTCTCAAATTTTCAAAACGTTACTACTCGATAAATATTGAGTTATGACAAAAACCGTAAAACAAAAAACATTCGTTTAAGTGGTAGGAATACAGGGTTAAAAGGGTGTCAGTGATTTACAAATAACCCTGTATTGTATCACTTGGCTAGGTTATGACTTTTCAGCAGTGATATAAAACATTTGACATGCCATTTCAGGCCCTATACGACGCCTTTGTATAAAGCGCGCACGCAACCAACTTAAATTCACATTGATCACGCAATGTTACAATTTGCAAATGCATTTCGATAGCCATGTACAGTCACGAACAGGGATTGTTGAGCCACTTGCCACTGTTCGCAATTTAGACGTGTAATCAATGACCGATCTGACCGACCAGATGTCAGCTATTGTATTAGTATTACACGACCAAGTTACAAACATAGGTAAGTGGCTCAACAATCCCTGTTCGCGATGGTACATTGTAAAACACGCTGAAATTGACAAACAAACATACTAACACACGGTCTTAGTTTTGAGAGTATAATAATGATAGTGTACTTTTAACCTAGCGCCACCTACTGTCAAGTAGTAGAACTTATACAAACTGTCAAATGGTATCCTACATGACGCTAACGAAGTTTCGAAGATCAGTTGCATAAACAGAACTTCCAATTGTCTCTCTGTGGAGTTCGGTCCCCAGGCATAAACATCTCTATTGGAGTCTTTGCCCCATAGAGGATAGAACCTATAGAGAAACAATGTTCGCAACCCCGGTCCGCAAATAGTTTGTTGATTTCAACATACTAAACGTCACCGTCACTGTCACAGAACAACAGAGCCAATAACCGTAGAGAAAAAGGCACTAGCGTTACGCGCGATCTTGGACCGGCCAATAAGAGCACAGCGATCACTTCAATTGTTTTGCGGAATAATTTCCGAACAACCAAGATGACATTAGTACTCTATAGGTTCTATCCTCAATGCTTTCCCTGCAGTACATCTTTGGCACCCTTGTATGGTCACAATATTACAGTATCCTCAATACTGTGGTGTTGGATTTATAATAATAGTTTGTCCCACTGCACTCATTCACAGTCTGGTTACAGGTTACAAGCGCTCATACAAAAAATTCAAAACAAAATCCTATTAGGTACCTCCGAAATACTTTTTAATCCCTCAAGAAAGCCACAACGAGTTAAAATTCATCTTCAAAATATGGCGAACTTTCGCGTCAAAACGCGTCAAGTTTTAATGTAACTCCACTTAATCAGTCTTGATTGTTCTAAAAGATGTACAAATTGGCATCCAAGTTCTGGTGCAAGCGACCTCAGGCGCGGGGAATGATCGCGTGACATTGAAAAGACGACTAGGCTCTCCCACCCCCTGTGGGGGGTTGGAGGTACAGCTGGGTATTGTTCAGCTAATGGACTGGGATGGATCAAACGCAGCGTTTTTAGGCGATATTGCAAGTTTTGCTGGCGCTTTAGATCGATAAAATTGGGTTGCAAGTGTTGCTACCCGCATTTCATTGGGCTTTTGTTTTTCTCGATTAAGAAGGTATCTTTTACAAGTACACATTTTCCCTGTGTGGTGTTGGGTTTAGAATAACATAACACCTCTCTATTTCTTCCGAGGATGTGGTAAGAAGCGACTAAAGAGAATAGATTTAGTTTTACGTTGGGCGACAATCTGGTTCTTTCATGCAACTTGGAACCGAAATTTATGCTAAAAGTGGCTTTGGAGTTAAGATTGTAATTATGTAGTGATTCGAGTGCTTTGCTAACCCGTTTGGGAATACATTACGTTGCATTATAATAGGTTTGTATGTATGTGTCTATTATGCATGGATAACATTTACGTAAACGCATGTTTTCCGGAAAGCACAGCCAATGAAAAAAAAGATCCACGAATTGCGTATAGTCAAGGATATTGATTACTGTGCCACTTTGTACCTTTTCACAAGAAATGTCACTGTGACGTACCATACTTTCTACTAATCAAAGCAATATGAATCTCAATATGAAAAGGTTCAAAGTGGCACAAGGTATCAATTTCCTTGACTGTACCTAGGTAGGTCAATCCAAATCAATTGAATGAAAGTTTTAACATGACCATAGACAATTGATAATGTTAAAACCTAGAGCCATTTGCAAAGCAATTATTTTAATCCATTCAAAAAATAAATAGCTACATTTATTATTTTGATGAATTGATTTACTTTGTATTTCATCTTAAGTCGATAAGTAAGTAAGTTACTAAATTTTCCTCCAAAACCTCAACCCCAGACTATAAGTACCTACCTACTGTTTATTGCAAACATTTCATCAGTTTTTGATGAAAGCTTGAAATAAATATTAAATTATGTAAATCAAACGAATTTATTTATTAATAGCTAGTCATGTTAACATGACACGAAATACAAATAAAAGTGTTAGATATTTATTCGTTCCAGCTGGTATTTAAGCAAGAATTTTGATGAAATAGGTTTGTTTACTATCGATAAATTCGATTGAAATAGGCACACCGTATGTATACGTGTTTGAATTATTTTTATTTACAGCACAAAATCAAACAAACGTCTTCAAACTTCTTCTCAAATGTGTTTTAAGTAAGCACTAAGTATTTAGGTATAATCCCTAACGAAATGTTTGCCTTTGTACTTTTAAGATTTTCTGTACTTACTTGAAAAAAATTGTACGTACAGTCGGACAAGAAATTGGTCCACCCCATAAGATCGATGTTTATTTGAACCTATGGTATCAGAATATTCTTCCGTTTTAATAGAAAAGTGTCCAGGTGAATGAGACGGTTGAAACGCTCGAATAAATTCCCAGTCATAGATTTATCTTTGTTTGTAGCGTCAACTCGTGACCACGGTCGCTGGGTCGTCGAAAGTAAACGTCGACAGGTAATTAAAAAATACCGTGATTACCTAAGTCCCGCGTAAACATAAATACGGACAAAATTTTATTTATTCCCTAAAATCCAAAGGTAAAACTGTTAATTATTATTGCAATAACACTTATCAATGCTTCATATTATAATGTTCTAAATACAAACGGTATCACCATTCGCGGTGATGCCTTGGGTTTACTTAAAATGTGTGAGGATTTGACCGTTAAAAATGTACCTACCTGGGTAAATATTCGGGCGTTTGAACCGCAGTCATTATTCTCAACACTTTTTTTATCAGATTCTTTTAGAAATGTGTATATAATAGTCTAGTGTGTACCTATCTATAAGGCACAGATACTATATAATACACTTATTGTACCAATTTCTCAAGAAATCTGATAAAAAAGTGTTGAGAATAATGACAGCGGTTTAAACGCCCGAATATTTATCCAGGTACACCTACCTATTGTTATAAAACGGAGAACAGGTGTAAATTTTCAAAATTTACTGTATAGCTATTTTGAGAATTGTTGCTGCCAAAATGTTTTATAAGTGAATTTTAAGTTTAAGTAGCTAGTTATACTATAGACCGATAGGTACTTAAAAGATGGTAAACAATCTTGACGTGTCTTTTTATTTAAACATACACTTTATAAATCAAAATCTTTACATTTTACAATTTAGGTATGATAAAATCATTTACTTTCATAATTGAATTGTATAGTGTAAAGATTTTCATTTTTAGACTGTGTATTTCAATAAAAAGACATGTCAAGATTGTTTACCATCTTTTAAGTACCTATCGGTCTAAAGTATAGTTGTTTCTGTATTATTTTTGTTTGAGTTGTTTTAACGGGGCTGGTATAATCTCTTGATGAATAAAGCCCCAAAATAAAAAAATGAATTAAAAAAAGAGAAAAATAGAAAATACATGTAAGTTTTTTAAACTGACATCTACAGTACATTTTAATATTTTTTACGACGACTAAGAATTTTATGGTACTGCAAAATATTGATATTAACGCCATCTATCACAAAATCCACGAACCATCTACTTTGGGAACTCGCTTCCCGCGCGTTTGCATTGAAAGGTATCGTGAGTTCGCAAGACGACTAGAAGTTCTACTGTGGGCGTAGAGATGGTGCTGCTAGCGCATAATAATCAAAATTAAAGGACAATGGGCAAATTTGTATGGGCACTGTCCCCACCCACCAACAGAAACGAAACAACATGTCTCATTTAATAGATCTTGGCAAAGTTTCTATGAAATATGTAAAAACAAAACCTCACCTCACCCCATAGGTACACAGGGCGATCCTCGTCATACCAAAAATTATCAGTTTGCCTAGATCTACTTATTAAATGTGACATGTTTCATTTCTGTTGGTGGGTGGGGACATTTCTGCCCCTGGTCCTTTCACAATTTTCACAACCCAAGCCACATGAGATATTTTTAACTTTTTATTAATTGTTTTTACAGGCAAGAAACCTGTCACTATTCCTCTTTTAATTTTTGTCTATAGTCTGTCTGTCGTCGTTTCACACATCAACCGCGGAACCAATTAAAAAAAAACTTGGTGTGGCGTGGAGATAGTTTCAGTATCAAGACGCTCATAGTTCCCGCGGAATAATGATAAACGAATATTAAAATGAATTACTACTGGGACACAGAATAGATAATACTGGGATTAGTTGTTCTGGGATATTGTAGGATCTCACACAATCGCTAATTAAGCTCCAAAAGCGCTGACAGCGGAAGTTGAGCGGCACGGCACAATGGCGTGGTGGTACTATCGAACCAACTGATTCCTGACCCACCGCAGAACGTTGTCACAATAAACGTCATATACATTTCCTTTGTCAAGCAATGCAATCTCACTATGACGTGCACTGTGAATAGGTTCTATGGTACAAACGAAACGCTTATTTCCCGGCCGGTGGGTTGTGTTGTGTGCGCTCTTTCCTTTGATTTCAAATATTACAACCGATACCGTGACGCCGCCGCGCTGCGCCGCCCTGTTTCCGTTGTCAGTGCGTATGGACCTGTAGGGGCAGCGCAGGCACAGACTTTTTGTCCGATCGAGTCTGCGGCGCACAAAAAGTCTGCTAGGATTGAATGCATTGGGGGCCGGACTTTTTGCGCGTCGTGTGCGTTACTGCATATAATTCCATAGGTTCTATTTTCACAGACTAAAAAGTCCGTCGCGGATAGTCTGTCGTCTGTGCAGGGCCTTAAGTAATAAGTATGGAAGTGTACCTAAAATGAAGTCACCTGCCCTAATGTGTATTGACTATGACGTTAATTACCGCTAAAGATAGCTAAAACTAATAGTTACGGTTTGATAATGGTTCGACGAAACGATGGCGCAAATTTTTGACTCAGTCCGTGATATCCATTTATGGTGCTAAAAACTAGGGAATCAGGACGTGTTTTGTCCGAAAAACAAGACAAGATAAAGCATGAAGTTTTTGAGCAATTTTTTATTTCTTTAATATACAAGATGACTGAAACAATTGTTTTGACTAAAAAAGTACACAGTACGTCTCCATACGTCAGTATTGTGTATTTTTTGTACCTAGGAATGATGTAAGTATAACACCTCTCTAATTCATCCGTGGATGTCGTGGGAAGCAGCTAAGGAATGTATATTTTTAGACAATAGGCTAGCAACTTGTCACTATTTTACCTGCCAACTCAAAAACTAAAAGATATGCTAGGAAACGACGGAAAGGATGAAACGTAAAGTCATGGTTTTGGTCTATGTAGCTTTTAGTGTGCTCTCCCTACCGCATTTGGGAACACAAACGTGATTATATAAGATGTATGTACAGACTTAAAAAATCAGGTTACTTGAGTTCAAAATTATAAATATCTGCCCACTTACTAGAAACGCATCGATTGCTTAATTAATCATTATTATCCTATGCTACTGAATATTAGCAATAACTTGCTAAAAAATCTAGATAGTTTTTAGGAGCAAGCAGGAAGGTGGAATACGGGTTAGGCGGGCGAGTGACTTTGTGTTGTACACATACGGACAAACACTCTCGCAAAGACGCAGCGTCTCTACATAGTTCTATGGTGACGTCTACATACAGAGAATTGTTTCTAAATATTAAAACAGATATATCATTAGTTAATTATTATCGCGTCAGGGCAAGTCGGTCGAGGGCGTCCTCGAAGAACGTATATCGACCAAATCGGCTAAAGGGATGGCCAAATTAGGAGTACCCGAAACCGTCGAGCGTGTAATGACGAGAGTGATGAATGTGAGTGAAGCGAAAGAAGTACGTCAGAATAGATCTGATACGAACGGCTGTCTGTTGTCTCTGCCTACGCCGCAGTACATACAACACGCCTGTATTGCCAAATGGGGTAGGCAGAACACATAAAGCGGTTCAGAATCAAAACCATGACTATTTCACGTTTCGTTGCCACTTCTAGCATGATTTTTTATGTTTTAAGTTAGGGGAACCGTAGTGGCGGGTTGCTATCCTGTCGAATAAAATTTACTTAAGTAATTAAACCACACGGGGGGCGGGCACCGCTGTTACAAAAAACCAAAATTAGCAAAAGTGATCATAACTTACAATAAACGACCCCAATCTAAGTCTACATAAAGCATCCATCCAGTATTTAACTAGGAAGACTGCTTTGGATACTAGTTGCATACTCTCAAATAAAATCCCCCAAAAAAAAAAGTATCCGTCATAAAATCGCAGCGTTACCGCAAGCAACGCCGCCCCGTATGTGCGCGTGCGGCGCCGTGACGTAACGCAAACCGGCACGTTTCGCAAACGCGGCCGCGCCGTCTCCATTCCTTACATAACACTTTTCAACGCGTAGCCCTCTCGACCACACATGCTGTCTTTGTTACATCCACCGAGAAAATAAGGACAGGTATAATGATTGAAGGTAGTGACAAGCCTTTTAATATCGATATCATTGAGTCACACCTTTCAATTAGTGAACAATTGGAGCCAAGTTACCGGACTTTTGATTACTTAAAAAAAGAAGTGTTAACTTAGTTAAATGTCAATCGTACGAAGTTTGAGCCAACTTAGTGTTAAGGCGATTTTTCATAAGCGAGGCAAAACGTCTTGAAAAATATGGATACCTCACGTATTAAATCGAGTTTAGCTCGATATGTTTCAAGTTAATTGGGAGCCCTTCATCTAGGAGCTGCAGCGGCTGCTGCCAAACACGCACTGTGCGCAACCACTGTGTTCGCGCGTAGTAGGTATGCGTTTAACTGCAGCCCCGGCGGGTCGTCGATAAAGGGTTACGAATTAGCTTGAAACATGTCGAGCTAAACTCGATTTAAAACATGAGATATCCGTGTTTTTCAAGATGAGTGAGTCTCACAGTAGTTTAATGTTCTATGATCTGTGAGGCAAAACATCGTACAGAAAGAGAATAATTGAAATTTGTATGACACAACTTCAATCTCAGTGTCGCCCATATTCGGTTGAAATAGTACCTACCTAAGATAGAAAAGCAAATATTATGTTGCCCTGCAACCAGGTGGGGTAAAGTGCCTATAACGCCAAATGGGTATTGTGGTCGAGAAAACTTGGCCTTGAACATACCCCCACAAACTTAAAATCTGCCCAAATTCGTTGCCAACCACGATAGTAATGGGTAGAATACGAAAATTCTAAATCTACTGTGTGGGTCGTGGAAACGCCTGACTATATTGTATCAAGAAAAAACGGCGCTAAACTTTTTGTCTCTGAGCTTAGCATGGCGACACCCGTGAGTCGACACGACACGCACGCTAGATACCTACTTGCGTGTCGGTCTAAGTGTCTTTTAAGTTTTAAGAGGATAGGAGTCGCCCCGCTTCAAACCGCTTCTCCATACAAACGTAGTCCCCTGTTTTCTCCGTGAATAATGACATTAGAGCAAAAATTTTTTTTACGTTATATTTGTATCTGTTTTGGCTATGCCCCTATAATTTGCTTTAATCGATTTTTTTTATTTTTTTATTTTTTAGAATATCGATAAAAGCAAATCATCTACAAATCACTAGCAAATCAACTACGTTTGTATGGAGAAGCGGTTTGAAGCGGGGCGACTCCTATCCTCTTAACAGTGACAATAAAGTTTTAGTCGATGTCGCATTAGTCGCGCTACTCGACTGGCGCTTTGCCGTGCTTTCGTTGCATTTTAAAATGAAATAAACATGGTTTGAACTAAGTACCTACGTGAAGTTTCGTGAGCACTGCCTACCCCATTTGAGAATTCAGGCGCGGTGTAAAGTCTAAATTATAATAAAATCTATAATTGCATATAAATATCGTACGTACGTAATAATTTTGATATCTTATTCTGCATGACTATTACAATAGTATAGTTTTATAAGTGGTTGGGTAACAAATGGTTTTACCTATAATATTAGTAAAAGTATTCACACTCTTTGAAAACCAGTATGAATACAAATGTTTTTCAAACAACATTATTACAGCTATTACAGCTACAGCTATTATTAATTTGTTGAAAGTTATTCATTCGCAATTAGAAAACAACGCGTTTTATAGCCCCGGTCGTACTGGGCTTCGTTTACTTAATGTATTATATTTTTATTAGAGACTTTCAATGGGCTATTTACATTACTTTCTTTTAGATTCCACTAGCTTATATGTATGTCAGACTTTTCTGTCTAAGAGTAGAATATAACTGTCACACGTCAGACCTCATAAACCTACAGACCACAGACAGTATAATTTTAGAATTCAGATCTAATATTAACTGGTTCTATTCTGGAAGTTTACACTATATCTATACCACAGGATGTTGCTGTCAAATCTGAAATTAGGCTGGTACTGGCAGCGAAGCTTGAAACAGCCACGGTGGCTATAACTTTTCGTGTGTCCCATTTGAGAACATAGACGTGATAGTACGTAAAATATTGCGCGTCTTTAGTCACAGCGACAGCTAGTTCGCCCATAAAAGTCAGGAAACTCTATCAGACTAATCTCCAGCGTACCGCAGTACTCAGGAGTTGCGTCAAGTTGTGGGCCGCGTTACATTATCACAGCCATTAGCCGCCGTATTAACCCAGTCTTGACGAGATTACACATTGCCTGGGCTGAGTTAAGTACCATTTTGAAGTTAGAAACGTCGGATAAGTCTTAATATTTTGTCCCGTCACCTGTAGGTACAATCACGTACCGGGATTGTTGAGCACTTGCCCCTGTTCGCAATTTAGAAGTGTAATCAATGACCGATGTGACCTACTAGATGTTAGCTATTGGATTAGTATTACACGACCAAATTACGAACATGGTAAGTGGGTCAACAATCCCGGTTCGCGACTGTACCATTGTTATGACTTGATGATGTGATAACTAGCAACGGCGTAAGCGTTTGGAGAATCACAATCTGTAACAAACTCCCTGGTGATAATCCACTGGTGCTGCTACGTGATGGGGTTTTTGGGGTGATTGAATTAGAACAATGAGGGCAATTGCAGCTCCGACCAACAATTTTACGTAAAAGACATCTTGAAACCTGAATCAGGAGTAAATATTCTGTTTTACTGCTTTAACTGTTGTATTTGTTTTAGCCAGATTTGTCTTTTATTTTTATAATGTGATCTATTTGGGATCCTATCGTTTTACCAAAAAGATTTTCGTCAAATTTCATTACCCAAACAGATTTTCCCAAATGTTTTATGTGCCAAAACAATCTTTCGCATAAAGTCGATACGCAAATTTTCATTTGGCCAAATTTTGGTTCAGCAGAATATCACTACGAAAAATGACATTCAGGCATTTAGTCTTTTAGCAAATGTTTTATTACGAAAAACAAACATTAGA
>BHDV01020899.1:0-24520 GCA_005406045.1 Adoxophyes honmai
ACCGCAAATAAGAGTGAGTTAGAAGGTATAATATACTGCTACTAACAATTTGATGTAACCAGTAGTTTGTATAGTTTGTATGATTCAATAATGCATTTTTAAATAAACTGTCTATAATTTAATTTCATTTAATTTCAATTGTGACTATATTCTGCTTTCAATTCAATAAAACTTTATTACAACATTTTTTGTAACAATATTTCGATGCCCACATTACAGCGACAATAATTAATTTCCGAAAAATGTAGAGTCGACTAAGAAATCCGCTAGCGACTTGTCAGCAGGACTAAAATCTAAAAGCTTGGTAAACTGATGCTAGAAGTAGCTAAGAAATGTGAAATAAAAATGGTCATGTCTTCGTATGCTCGTTACCGGTTAATTGCAACCAAATATCATAATACCCTATAACCTATTTCGACTTTATCTCAAATTGTCTTAGTTCGAAAATGACTAAAATCTCAAAAACGTTAAGTTTCATTCAAAGAAAATGTTATATTGACATTTACACATTACACCCGATATCCAAAACGTATAGTTGGTATTTTGACTGAAAGTTAAATTGCATTAGTTTCATTACATCCCAAATTCAAAAACACACTTTCTCATAATGCGTAAAATTTTGTCTGAAGGCCTTAACAAACGTATCAACTCGACGTAAACTCAACCTTCAAACTGAAACCCGTAAGATGATAATTAAATTTATACTGTCTTATCTGTCAATGAAAACTTTCCATATCGAGAATTTGACGTTTAAATCTTGCGACAGTTTTGTTTTGTTTTTAGTCGTTTTGAGATTCTTAGGTTGATTTGGAAATTAGTAAACACAAGAAAAAGTCAATTAGGCTTAAAGGGATATCAGGAATTGTGCATATTAAGAATTAGGCTTAAGTCATTTCGAATTTTAGGCAGTATGAAACTTGTCTGTTTTGACATTGCGGTGTATTGAGAACATTGTATTATGATATTTGGTTGTAACGAACCGGTAACGTGTGCTCTGCCCATAACCTCACTTTGCTTGTTTATGCAATTTAACATCCAATTTTCATTAAAAAAAAATACAAAACCATATCCGTTTGCTCAAAATTTCAAGCAACGATAATACGAACAAATTAAATTGTTCAACGAAAAAATTGCCATACTTTAATATACAGAAACTTAAACATACGGAAAAACTCCGTTTCGGAATCTCGATTCGGAATATCGAACGCAGTTAATCCATATAAATATATGGACAGATACATACAGACGGAAGTTTTCCGTTCGGAATTCCGAACGGGAGTCTACCGTCTGTGAATCGGGATTCCGAAACGGAATTCCGTATGTACAGTCGCGAACCGGGATTGTTGAGCCACTTACCTATGTTTGTAACTTCGTCGTGTAATACTAATCCAATAGCTAACATCTAGTCGTTCACATCGGTCATTGATTACACGTCTAAATTGCGTACAGTGACAAGTGGCTCAACAATCCCGGTTCGTGACTGTATGTGGCCGGCCTAATGCTAAATACCATCCTATCTGTCCGGGTTAAAATATAACCATTAAACCAAGTGACAGATTAGTTTGCGAACACCTTCGGTGAAATTGATTTCGTATATGCATTCTTCTCTAACAGATAAGCCGCATAAAAGACTGAACGAGTCAAATATACGTTCAGCGACGTCTTTGTATCGACCTTCCACATCTTTCATTATGCTGAGGAATATAATGACTAAAGACGTTTATAAAACAAACATCTCATTGTTTGCTATAGGACAAAGAGTATTAAAAACGTTGATTGCGCATGGTACGCAACTATAAATTCACAGGCATCCTTGAATTGTTTCAATCCAAGTCAAATTATTACATACAACCCTCAAATCTGCACGTTTTCTCTATGCCGCCATATTGGAAGCACACGGCGCTCAAGTTGTGCGTTCCACCTGTAACATTCGCCTAAAACACTCGCGGCGATTTTACGTTAGTGGAACGGCAATTTCTGCGGTCGTGGTCGATGGCGATGCGGGCGACAAGTGAAACGTACTGAATAAGCACCCGCAATATCCCTATTATATGGTCATATAGAGGGGATGGATGAAAGAAGATTTACCAAACAGATTTATACAGGGAATGTAGATGGGTGCAGTGGAAGGGGAAGACCTAGACGGACGTTGCGTGACCAAATCGCGGACGTTTTAGAAACAGGTCAGGTCAAGTACCTGAAACCGACGAGCAAGTATGAGGAGATTGATGAATGTGGATGAAGCAAAAGAGGTATGTCAGGATCGTAGCGAGTGGAACAAAGTAGTCTCTGCCTACCCCTGTGGGAAAGAGGCGTGACGGTATGTATGTATGGTTTCCAAATCCTAGCCTTATGCGGATTAGAGCCGTACAATATCCGCATCGGCAGATGTTTATAATGTTTATATGCATCCACAACATCTGGTAAGCGAATCTGTCACAAACTGACCCCTCCCGCTATGATGTAATTCATAATATGACGTATTATGTTTGCGAGAATTTATAATGATACCGCCGCGCCGCCTGTAGATGATTCAGATGCTGTTCAGCGTCGAACGCGGTACGGTCAGTGCTCAACTGTCCGCTGAAGCTGTCAACACTGTAAACCAGGTACGTCTCTTTTTATTTAACAAAATCCCTTCCACTTATAAAGTCCCTTTTATTAAAGTTAACTCTATAGTACTGAAATGTCTACTTTTTTTAGCCCGGATATTAAAACATTGCCGTCTTGCACATTCTTTGCAATTCAAAATTACCGATGTTCCTCGAATATTGAAAAATATCCTATGAAATCTAAATGTGTTCCTTGCGGTGTCGGGTTTAGAATAACACCTCTCCATTTCAGCCGTAGATGTCGTAAGATAAGACGCGACTAAGGACATAGGTTAAGGTATAGGCGACAGGCTAGCAATGTGTCACTATTGTACCTTTGGGAAAGACTCCAATAGAGAGATCTCTCTCCAGGCAGATGTTATGCCTGGGGACCGAAGTCCTAAGAGAGGAAGTTGGAAATTGTATTTATGCAACCGATCGTCGAAACTCCGTAAGTGGGATGTAGGATTGTTATTGAATTGGCGTAGACGATCGCTGCAAGTAGTTCGGCCATTCGACGGTAGGTGGCGCTGTGGCGCTTCACCAGGTAAATATCGGCCGTTCGACGATAGATGGCGGCAGTGGCGCTAGGGCGCTACATACCTGCCACCTAAAAACCTAAAAAGTATTATGCTAGAAGTGGTCACAAGAGAAATAGTCATCGTTTTGTATGCTCTGTTTACCCCGTTTGGGAATACAGGCGTGGTTGTATGACGAAATCTAAATATAAAAAACGAATTGCTCTTCGATAGTCTCGCGAAAACTCGAGAACGGGTGAACCGATTTAGGCTAATCTTAGTCTTGAAAGTGGAAGTCCAGGGAAGGCTTAGTTTAGACGATGAAAAAATGTGAAAATCTCGCGAAACTTGCCAAAGCGGAATGAAGTTCAAAAGGCCATGTAGTAACCTAATAAACATTTACATTTGGTTGTTTAATATAATGCTATGCAAACATTATCGATTGTTTCGTAAACAACGCTAAACCGTAAAATATGGTGTCATTATTAGTCTGACATCTGCACTTGTAAATTGATATCCGAGATAAAAGACTAGACTTTAGGTACAGTCACGAACCGGGATTGTTGAGCCACTTGCCACTGTTCGCAATTTAGACGTGTAATCAATGACCGATGTGACCGACTAGATGTCAGCTATTGGATTAGTATTACACGACCAAGTTACAAACATAGGTAAGTGGCTCAACAATCCCTGTTCGCGATGGTACAGTCAGGGAATCTGAATGTTTAGCAGGTTGACCGCCTTCATAATTAGTTCGCATTATAGGACAAACTTCACCATGAAGTTCAGATCAATATTGAGTATTTATGTCATGCAACTGGCTGGAAATACTTAGTAATAAGGCCAATTGTAGAAGTATCTCAACCTGCTAAACATCCAATTTCCCTGACTGTAGGTACAGTCACGGACTTTAATTCATGAGCCACCATGGAACCAATTTACAGTAAATGTCATAGTGACATCCCATTAATTTTCAAGGGAAATCGTTATGATTTTTTCTTTGACAAGGTTCTATGGTGGCTCATGGATTAAAGTCCTTGACCGTACTATTATTTTATCATGTTATAATCACGTTGCCTTTTCTGGTTTTGTTGTTATTAGCTTACTATCAGGTCGTCACATATTTGAACTCTAGATATAAATATCTTAGCAGATAGTCAATACAATACGTCCCATTGTCATATCTCAAAATAAACATGTATTATTTTGATCATTGTTTACTAAACTGCTTTCCTTTCATTTGCCCATTTTAGGAAATAGGTTAAGATGGATTTTGGGGACAGGCTAGCAACCTGTCACTATTATATCGCTTTCATCTCTGAAGACCTAAAATATGATCAAAGTGGCTACGACACGCGGAATTGTAATGGTTTTGACTATGTGACGTTTTGTGTGCTCTGCTACCCCATTTGGGAATACAGGCGTGATGTATGATTTGATCACATAAGGTTTTAAACAGAAAATTATGCTTGAAGTGACTACGAAACGTGTAACAGTTATGGATTTGTTTGTGTAATGTTTAGTGCCCATACAACAACATAGGCTTGATTGTGATGTTAATATTTTTATTGGAGAAATAGTCCAATCATTATAGGAAATCACCTCGGAATTCGAGATACCCAGCTGGAAGTTTTGTAAATATTTGCATATTGACGCCCTAAAAGTTGTCTCAAAACCTACATATCCTAGGGTGTGTGCAACTATTAAATTTCAAGGTCAAAAGTCACAAATATCGGTTTTTTGCGCTTCTTTTGTAGATATCTCATTTCCTATGGATTTTTGCTATTTGTGTTTGTTATCAATATTGTAGAATACAGAATTTTCTACAAATTGTCTGTGTCTGATAACGCGTTTACGCACATGGGCATTCAAACGTCTGCTAATCTTTGACAGCTGCTAAACTTTACGAAACCGCATATACGCGTCCGGCAGTGGACGCATTGATGAGCGGTCGCTGCGTCTTGCCTTAACATTATCGCTATTGCGGTTTCCTTTGTTTGTTTCGAGGGTGTATCAAGAGGATATACCTAGTCGGGGTATTCCAAGACTGTTAAATAATTATTCATTTCGTTTCCTTTCAGACAATGAAGACGCAAATAATCATCGTTATTTCCATTCTGTCGGTGGCATTTTCTGCTATATTTGACAGAAAGAACAAATTGAAATTAGACTCGATATTAACGAAGTTGCATAAACACAGTGAAGAAAACAAGGAAAACTACAAAACGAATTTTGAAGGAAACGCATTCGAAGAAAGAGCAAAATTTTACAAAGAACCGGATATATTTAGAAACGAAGGTGATATATTCAAATCAACTGACGATATATCAAGACATGAAAGTGAAATACAATACGGTACAAAAACAACCGGAGACAATGTAAACAAAGAAAACAACAATCACTCAGGATTGGGGACAAATCGATTTGGTGTAAACTTGATTGATGAAGAAAAAACAGAAGTAAGAAGAGTAAAAAGAGAAAACGGAATGTTAATTATAGTTGACAACTGCCCTGGCAAACAGGTATACAAAATTCACAACGGTGACCTGTTTTGCGCAGAAGACGACGGTGGTCCTGATGTAATAGATGTTGTTAGAAATGGTATTGGCTCAGCATGTGCTTCTCATCAGATAAAAGCTTTATTTCGTGGTCAAGTGACGTGTGTAAACAAAGCAAAAAACAAACGAAACTCAGGATTGGGGACAAATAAAATTGGTGCAGACTTAGTTGATGGAGAAAAAACTGAAGTGAGAAGAGTAAGAAGACAGCGAGAAATGTTAATCCTAGTTGACAGCTGCCCCGGCAAACAGGTATATAAATGTTACAACGGTGACTTGTTTTGCACAGAAGATGACGGTGGCCCTTATATAATAGATGTGGATAATAGAAATGATTTTGGCCCAGTAGGTTGTCCTTCTCATCAGAAAAAAGTTTTATTTCGTGGTCGAGTGACGTGTGTAAACAAAGAAAGAAACAAACGAAACTCAGGAGGGACAAGTAAAATTGGTGCAGACTTAGTTGATGGAGAAAAAACTAAAGCGAGAAGAGTAAAAGGAGAGAAACCAATATTAGTCATAACTGATAACTGCCGTGACGGTAAACTGGTACACAAAATAGACAACGGTCACGTGTATTGCACAGAAGACGACGGTGGTCCTTATTTAATAGATGTTGATACAATAAATATTAACGCAGCATGTGCTTCTACTCAGAGAAAAGTCATTTTACGTGGCCAAGTAACATGTATATACATAGAAAACGACAAACCAAACTCAGGAGGGACAAGTAAAATTGGTGCAGACTTTGTTGATAGAGAAAAAACTAAAGCGAGAAGAGTAAAAAGACAAGGAGCAATGTTAATCATAATGGACGACTGTCCCGGCAAACAGGTATATAAATGTTACTACGGTGACTTGTTTTGCACAGAAGATGACGGTGGCCCTTATATAATAGATGTGGATAATAGAAATGATTTTGGCTCAGTAGGTTGTCCTTCTCATCAGAAAAAAGTTTTATTTCGTGGCAAAGAAACGTGTATTAACAAAAAGAGAGGCAAAAAGGGAGGTAAGAGAGGGTAGGAGGTAGGACAATCAATTTGTATACGAGACACTGTCAGCTACTAGAGAGTAGGGCAAAAGCTGTATACGCTCCAAAGATTACTAGTAGTATTAGTAGAGATGCACCGAATAACGGTTTCACAACAGAAATGTTTAAAAATATAGAAAATGTCTTCAAGCCCGGGATTCCAAGATGCCCCGAAGTCGTACATACATTTTTTTATATACCTACATTTTTGTGATTTAGTAAACGATTGCGATCCGTAAGTGTATAAATTTCCTAGACAGTTTTTTTTACGCCCATATTTTGGCAAAATTAAAACTAATCTTATCTATCTAACATAAAATAAATTAATCTGATCAAAATTAACATAATCTAACCTAAACTAATTTGATAATTTGACGAAAATGTGGGCGTAAAATAATACAATTTGTGTTCTTAGTCCTAACCTATCGTGATAGTTGACGATAAATTAACTTAAATCATTATTTATTACTCCACGACCACTTAAAAACTCGGTATTAAATTATACAGTCTTGGGAAAAAGTCTTGTATCAATATTTATTAGTTAACAGCAGTGCCGTAACTAGGGCTGTGCCAGCGGTGCCCAGGCACAGGGCGCAGACCCTGGAGGGGCGCAGAAATGACCAGACCAGTACCTTCAAGGGCGCAGTTTTTAAAGCTCGCACCGGGCGCATAAAAGGCTAGTTACGGCACTGGTTAACAGAGCATCTCGAATAAAAAAACAATAAATAAAACTATAATAGCAAAAAAAATACTATATGCGAATATAAAACATAGAAACATCAAACATTTGAATTGTTTTTTTTTTGTAAATATATTTTTTTTAAGTTTTATTCTAGCTGTTGGTCTAACATAAGCACAAAAAATTTGTGAAATGAATTTATTTTGTGTTTTAAATTTTTCATCAAAATAAACACTCTTAAGTAAGAATAATTTTTGCCAGACTTTAATACTGTCAAAACGTATTTGAAGTACCTATATCGCAAGACAAAATGGTCTAATACATTAAAAAAATAATGATACAATAGTTGGTGCCATAGCCTTAGATAAGTGCTTTGAGATGTTCCTTTATCTAAACTTTATTTAAGATATTGACATAAGTTAAAAGATTAATTATAAGTTGCCTTTTCAGCATGCATAATGATATTGCTGCGATTCCGTTCTAGAATAAGCCTTTTTATGCACACAATAAGCAATACTTATAAGTTTAACTTATTGCACGAGATATGCGTGAAATGTTCCTCTTTATTTTTGTCAATTTTATAAATTTGATTTGATTCATCATTTGATTCTCAATAAATAAATAATATAGCGCCGTTGATTTTTATTAACTTTTACAAGTTTGTTTACACATTGTTAAGTTTATAATATATTAAGTTTATATTATATTATAATATCTGTTGAATAATAGTGAACAGTTGTGTTTTCATAGTTTTGTGTATCTGATAACACAACTATTCAAGATTTAGCATCCATAACAACAATAATAACCGAACCAACAAAAAATAATTTTCGATAACAAGCTTTTTTGCCGTTTGTACTTTTGTCAACTGTACTTCATTGTCATGCACCCTAGATTATGTGCACCAGATTTCAAGTCAATCAGACCAACCGTTGAAGAGTTCCCTCCATCGGAGACAGTCCCGGCTGGGCCACCAGAAGTCCACTACCGGAATATTGTATTGTCATCCAAGTTACGTAGGTATACCAAGTTTCAGCTCAATCGGTCAATTGGAAGTGGTTCAAATCCTCATTGCAAGATTTGTAAACATTCAAACATACAAAATAGGGCATAGACGATATCAGAAAATGGAAACGTCCGGAAAGTCTCGTCTTAAAAATTGTAGGCAGACGGCATGGCACAGCGGACGATTTAAGAAGGTGATCAAATGGAACTGAGGCCGAAGCAATCGTAAGGCAAATGAACTATACGTATTATAATATTACTCATAAGCACATATATAAAGTGTCGTGTTAATAGTTAATAAAATTATTAGTTGACCGAGATCGGAAGCGAGTGGTCTTGTTTAAACCAGTGTTCGTGATGAGATCATAAAATACTAAAAATTCAAAGTAAGTACAAGTTTTTTTTTTTTAGTTTTTATACAACGTGTTACAAAAGACCGGATAATAAATGTAATAAATTATTAAGCGAAAAACATTGTCAACCCTAGTCAGCTGTCACTTAATAAAACTGAAGTTATCATAGATTGTTTGACAGAGCGTATTCTTTGACGGATTCTCAATATTTCCTTCAAAAAGGTTTTCAAACTCAATAAGAGGAATCTCAACTCTCACTCTCACTCAATGGGTTCAAAAAACGTCAAGTCAAAAAAGAAACATTGAGCTGTCAATTTCAGATCGATATCTTTCAATTATTTCGTGTTTTATCGACATTATTTCTTAAGTGAAAGATGGCTATCAAACCATATTCCGGCGAGCGAAGTTGTGTATAAAGCAAGATGGGTGATACTTTGAGCCGTTTCTGCAAATTTGTTGTTTGTTATGAAAAAATGTGTTTGTAATGGTTTAAATTCTTGCCGTAAAGTATATGTCTGTCTCATTTTTTTTTAACTTGATAATATCGATCAGAGCTGCTTCTGTAGGTACATTTTGCTATTCAGCGGATATTAGGTAAAAATGTACATTCTGTCTTATTTAATCTTTAATTACATGGTACTAGGGTTGGTACATTAATGAGAAATCCTTTTATTTATTTATTTTGGCGATAAGTCAAACTGTGATACTATGGTTCTAAAATATTATAAATGAACTCCTTATAATGGGCCATTCAACCCCCTTTCGGCTTTACCCGCACTTTTGTAACACCCTGTATAAAAGCGTTTTTTTTTATTATGTCTGTGGTTTCGGGTTTACAGTTACACATATTCTTTCGTGGATGTCGCAAGAGGCGTCTAAGGAAATAGGTTAAGGCATGTTCGAGGCGACTGCCAACTCGAAATCTGAAGAAAAGTTCTAGAAGTGGCCACAAAACGTGTGCTCTGCCTATTCTATTTGGAAAAACAGGCGTGATTGTATATGTTGTGGTAAACAAATCCTTATCCTTACCTTCCCCGTATGTCGTGGGAGAAAGAAAATCCTTATCCTTACTATCCTTACTTCCTTACTAATATTATAAGTCAGAAAGTGAGTTTGTTTGTTTGTTTGTTTGTTTGTTTGTTCCGCTTTCACGCCGTAACTACTGAACCGATTGCTTTGAAATTTTGTAGACGTAAAGATAGAAGTCCGGATTAAATAATAGGCTACTTTTTATCCCGGAAAAATTGATGTTCCCGAGGGAAAACAAAAATATAGATTACTTGATAGATCTATGTTGATCGATGATAGATCGATATCCATCGATGACCGATCGATAGATGATAGATCGATGGCGGTGTGTGTCATTTGAAACGAGAAGTTTTCTTATAGTTGTGCTTTACCTATACCGCAATATAACCGAGTTCCACGCGGGCGAAGCCGCGGGCGGAAAGCTAGTAAGGTATATTTTAGGCGACAGGCTAGCAACCAGTCACTGTTATACCTCTTAACTTATGTGGGGACATGAAGCTTTTTTTCACAAGTCCATGCTCCCACTATGGTGCCACAGTTTCATACACAGATGCACAATTGGACTTGTGACATTGACAGACCGTTTTGTAGGGGGACAGGGAATGTGTTAAATCCTAAAGATTATGCTAGAAGTGGCTATGAAGATGAAGCATGAAACGATAATTATTTTGTTTGTGTGTATTTTGGGTGCAACACACTTCACGTGACGTAGCCACCAAGTAGTAACTTTTAAACACACGGGTAAATATCATCATTGAAAATTTTTGTAAGTTTTGGTGGCAGTTTTTTTTTTATTCTAACAGAAATAATACTATTTAGTATTACCAATTTATTTGTAAACTATATTATTAGTAAATTATTTAGTATTATCATATCACTTTATTTCTGTTAAAATGTACAAAAAAATGCGCCACCAAAACTTACTAAAATTTTCAATGATGATATTTTTAACCAGCTACGCACTAACCGCATGGTTGTTAATTAGTTTTACTAAATGAAGTTTGGTGTCTATTCCTACGAAAAGTGTATGTATGTAAAACAACACAATTCTCAGAAGTAAATCGGTTTTAATTAGAAAATGGAGCGCCCTAATTTGTTTTTAGATAATGAACTGCGACGAATATGAAATTAATAGCCTCGGAACGTGTGCACTGATAGTGTTAATGTCAGTATTAGATTAGTTGCATTTATTAGTTGTGTAGTGAGTCGTGTGATTTCTATAATGAGTCATAAAATTTATTTTTCATTATACTATCGAACCAACCAACTGATTCCTGACCCACCGCAGAACGTTGTCACAATAAACGTCATAAACATTTTCTTTGTCAAGCAATGCAATGTCACTATGACGTTCACTGTGAATAGGTTCTATGGTGGGTCAGGAATCAATTGGTTCGATGGTACATAGTTACGCGAAGTAAGTACATCTTGTCTGATGATCCTACATTCTTAACAAAACTTTAATAGTCGGGTAGTTCTTCTTTTAAACCTACAAAATGGAGGTAATTTTTGGATTTTTTCGAATGTTATGTTAGATAGTGACTTAAGAATTAGGAATAAATTGATACTACACAATTGAGAAACTAATATAAAATATAATTTTATCTACCAGGTTAAAGCATTTACAAGCTTTTATTTAACTTCACTTTTGTATGTAGGTATGTATGTTTACAAATCTTGCAAGAAATATTTGAACCACTTCCAATAGACCGATTGAGCTGAAACTTGGTATACCTACGTAACTTGAATGACAATACAATATTCCGGTAGTGGACTTCTGGTAGCCCAGCCGGGACTGTCTCTGATGGAGGGAACTTTTCAACGGTTGGTCTGATTGACTAGAAATCTGGTGCTCATAATCTAGGATGGATGACAATGAAGTACAGTTGGCAAAAAGTACAGTCGGCAAAAACAGCTTGAATCGAAAGTGAAATTTTTGTTAGTAAGCTTATTTAATAGAGCTCGAATTAAACTTTGATCGAACGTGCAACAAACAATGTGAGACTTGCAGATGTGTCACAATTTACTTAGCAATATGTTTCACGCAAGACTAATAACCAAAGTATAACGTAGGACTAATAATAATAATCAAACATTTCGAGGCAATTAAATTGCTTTGTGTGTCATCTATTATGACACACGTTCTTCTAGTGTCTTTTCAATTAAGATAACAACAAATTAATACCTAAAACCAGGCTATTAACTACAATGTCATTAATTGTATTTAGCGTCGTTAAACGGTGCAACATTACAAAAGAATGCCTTATACATGGTATACATTGTCGGGAAATGTTTTACAGGGGTTTTCAGATGTATTTACGGTGAATCTCCGGCCATCCCGTATACATACATACAGTCACGCCTCTTTCCCACAGGGGTAGGCAGAGACCACTTTGGTCCACTTGCTACGATCCTGACATACCTCTTTTGCTTCATCCACATTCATTAGTTTCTTCATACATGCTCGTCGATTTCGGGTACTCTTGACCTGACCTGTTTCTAAAACGTCCGCGATTTGGTCACGGAACGTACGTCTAGGTCTTCCCCTCCCAACACATCCAACAACACATCCTGTTTAGGGGTCATAAATGTATACTAATAATAAAAAAATCTCGTTTCAGATGTACCCCAACGCTGTGATGTTTTTCTGCCTAGCGGCAGGCATCGTAGCAGCTATCGAGGCATCTAAAATACCATCACAGTTGGAGAGAGCCAAGTCCAAACTTATACAGGAGAAGGAAGATCTGGTGAAGAAGCAAAAACACCTGTTCTCGAGTGATTCTCCAAAGTCTGATAAAGAAGCCAAAGCCATAGTGGAACAGAAATGGGACGAGCATGGAGAGAAATGGGCTAAGTATGGTCAGAAAGTGGATGATTACAAACAGAGTTTAAGGTCGAAGGGAGGTAGAGTGAAGAGAGATACAGATAATAATGACCAAGGATCAAAATGGGAAAAAATAGGAGAACAGTGGAAAGATTACGGACAGCAATGGAAGGAATACGGCCAGCAATGGAAGAATGGTAGAAATAAAAGGCATGTCAATGACAACGCCGCGGCACAAGAAGAAAAGATTGCCCTTTTAAATACAAAATTAGATTTAGTAAAAGAAAAGAATGACCTGATTTTACAAGATGCTGAAAATCCAAAGTCAGGTGAAGCCGCAGCAGTGGGACAGAGATGGAAGGAGTATGGACAGAAATGGGCCAATTATGGACGACAATGGGGTGATTATAGAAAGAATTTGGGCATTTCAAGATCGGAAGGTAGAATTAGAAGAGATAAAGATAATAATGACCAAACAAAATGGGACAAAGTAGGAGAACAGTGGAAAGATTACGGACAGCAATGGAAGGAATACGGTCAGCAATGGAAGAATGGTAGAAATAAAAGGCATGCCAATGATAATATCGCGGCACATGAAGCAAAGATTGGCCTTTTAAATACAAAACTGGATTTAGTAAAAGAGAAGAATGACCTGATTTTACAAGATGCTGAAAATCCAAATTCAGGTGAAGCCGCAGCAGTGGGACAGAGATGGAAGGAGTATGGCCAGAAATGGGCTGAGTATGGACGGCAATGGGGTGATTATAGAAGAAATTTGGGCATTTCAAGATCGGAAGGTAGAATTAGAAGAGATAAGGAAAATAATGACCAAGCATCAAAATGGGACAAAGTAGGAGAACAATGGAAAGATTACGGACAGCAATGGAAGGAATACGGCCAGCAATGGAAGAATGGTAGAAATAAAAGGCAGGTGAATGATAATAATAACGCAGAATACCAATCAATAATTGGCCTTATTAACTCAAAACTGGACTTAGTGAAAGAGAAGAAAGATCTCATTTCACATGCCGAAAACCCCATATCAGCCAGACAGAACTGGGCGGACTATAGACAGAAATGGGCCAACTATGGGCAGAAATGGGCGGACTACAGACGGCAATGGGCTGACCATAGAAATGATGGGGGCATTGGGTCAGAATGGGCGAAAATCGGACAGCGATGGCGACAGCACGGGCAAGAGAGGAATGGTAGACATGAACGAAGGGGGGACAGAGTGGGACGGTACGGGGACATATTGGGTCAAGAATGGGGGAGGTTTAAACGGGAAGACGCGCCCATTTGGGACCATTGCCCCGGGAAGTTGATGTTGGTATACGTGGACGATGAATTCCAGTGCGCTGACGTTTTCCTGGCCAATAGGGATAGTTTCGGACGTCTCGATAACTGCCCCAGTGGCAGGGTTAAGAGGCAGATAGGCGGCCGCGTATACTGTTACAAGCCACCTCAGCGCTCGTCAATAAAGGGTTAATTCCTAACCTAACCTGTATACAGGTGGCCGGAATACCGTGAATATTTTAACCAGTGGTCGGTTATACGCGTCTAACACCTGTAAAATATTTACAAAAAAAAACATTATTGGCCTTGCAAGAGACAAATGTTTCATCGCTTTTCAGGTCATTGCGCCCTGTGTTTCACCTACCTTGCGTCACGTACGCAAGTCCCGTTAGTCGAAGCGTACGCACAAGCAATCGTTCGACATTGCGATGCTACGCGGCGCGGGTCACTTAGACCCGGAATACAAAAGACTGGACAATATTTTCCGATTTTCGAAAAAAAAAATGACATGAAAATTCCGGGAAAAATACTTCAGGGGTTTTCAGACGCGTAAACCCGACCACTGATTAAAATATTCACGGTGAATTTCCGGCCACCTGCATATTATCTGCCACTTTCCGACGTCTCTAGTTAGACAGTGGCAGGTATATTTTATCCCAGGCTGTGATTGTACTATTTGCAGCATTTTTGGTGTAACGTTAGGGTTGTCAGCGCATACATACATCACGCCTGTATTCCTAAATGTAGTAGGCAGAGTATATGAAAAGTAGTCAAAACCGTGCCTATTTCATGCTTCATGAATTTCATGATGAAACATTGTTGTTGTACCATCGCGAACAGGGATTGTTGAGCCACTTACCTATGTTTGTAACTTGGTCGTGTAATACTAATCCAATAGCTAACATCTAGTCCGTCACATCGGTCATTGATACACGTCTAAATTGCGAACAGTGGCAAGTGGCTCAACAATCCCGGTTCGAGACTGTACTATACTTCAACATACTCAATATAGCCTTTCTGTTTTGTCGGTGTCAATAATCAAGTTTCCTCTTTGACTCTGAAAGGTTCGCTGTAAGAGATCCCTTAAGGGATAAGTCCGCCTTTGTACTTCGCCATTTCATTTGTATTTTTTTTTTGTATTTCGTGTTTTTTTTTCCTATTGTACAATAAAGTGTTTACTTACTTTACTTACATTGATGAACGAGTTATAGTGACAGGTTGCTAGCCTGTCGCCTAAAGCCAAGGACACAACACTACACTACAGGACAAATGTCCCACGAAGCCAAGCGAAGCCGCGCTCGTTCCCCAAATATCAAAAATCTACCGTTGATAAAATATTTAAGAATAGATTAAAGGCCTTGCTGACAGAGAAATGTTACTATTCGGTGAAGGATTTTTTAACTGACGAGACTATTGAACGATATGATGAATAACGATAAATATAGCATTTTACTTAGGCCCTTTATTTGTTTGGTTTTAATTGTATTCAATGCATTATGATACTGTAATTTTACTAAAATTCTGACTAAATTCTCATATGACATTAAAAATAATAATAGCAATAATAATTTAATCAACGACATTGTTTAATGCTTTGTTATAGGTACTACTAGTTGTTAATTTTGCATGAATTTTTGAACACTGTAACTATTTATTGTGTGCCCTGTCAGGGTATCATGTGTTGTCCTAAAATTTACTGTAACATCTTTTTAATATGTGAACATGATATGACAATGAATAAATGAAATGAAATGAAATGAAATGAAATGAAATGAAATGAAAATTGCAAAATACTAGATTGCCTACATTACCTGCTTATCAAAATATCATATTCCCAGAATACCAGATTTTCTCTAAACTATGGTCGTTTTTATATCGAAACAGCCTCTGCGAGCCTGGTGTTTTCGTTATCGGGTATTAGAGGAATTCGGTTTTAAATGGAACATAGTGTATTGAGAACGCGATACTTTACAATACTGTAATAAAAACGCACATAGTATAAAGATAATCTGGTATTCCGGGAATCTGATATTTTGATGAGCAGGTATGTCGGCAATCTAGTATTTTGCAATTCTGATATTTAGGGAACGAGCGCGAAGCCGGCTGATTTCACCTGACATATCTGGCGACATAGCACATAGCGCGACTTATATCCGCAGCCAAAAATGTTGCCAGACATGTCGAGCGAAGTCCGGCAACGGCGCGCTACTTCACCCGACGTTTCTGGGGACACGTGTCGTGGGACATTTGTCGCCTAGTGTATCCTTGACTTCAAGCATACCTTTAACCTCCTTAGTCGCCTCTTACGACATCCACGGATGAATTAGAGAGGTGATATTCCAGGACGACAACCCTAGGTCGCTGTCGTGTGTCGTTCGACGACATCGCACCAATGATGGAAAAAGTATGTACACAACAACTGGTAGTAATAACAATTGATCTAAGAATAAACCATATATCGATGTTCGTCGTTTTTTTTTCGCAACCTGAGGGTAGTTCCCATTTTCCAACTCCCACCTAAAGTAAAGAAATTTAGGTGGGATAGGTTGGAAAGTGGGAACAGGAACTACCCCAACCTGAGAGATCTTCCTGATCTGTATATCCGTACCAATATATAAATGTGAGTGTGTTTGTTTGTTTGTTTGTCCGTCTTTCACGGTTAAACGGAGCGATGGATTGACGTGATTTTTTTGGTAGAGATAGTTTAGGGCAGCGGTTCTCAAACTTTTTTTTGCTGATGGAACCCTTTCGGAAAGCGAAATATTTGACGGAACCCTACAAAAAAACTACAGTCCATCCGTCCGTCCGTACGCTGCGCCAATACGTTTGACCAGAGAGAGGTGTTTTTTTTTTCCTAATTCTTGCGGAACCCTTCCAGAGGTGTCGCTGAACCCTGGGGTTCCGCGGAACACACTTTGTGTATGGCTGGTTTAGGGCATGGAGAGTGACATAGGCTACTTTTAGTCTCTTCAACACCCCCCATTTTCCTAAAATGAGGGGTGGAAGTTTTCAATGTAGAAAGCTATAAATTGGTATGTGTGCTCTGTGCTATCTCTTCTGTGATACCCCGAATTTAACGCGAGCGGAGCAGCGGGCAAAAGCTAGTGTTTACATACAATCATACATACAATCACGCCTGTGTTCCCAAATGGGGTAGGCAGAGCACACGAAACGTGACACAGACAAGACAATGACTATTTCACGCTTCGTAGCACCTCTCCAATATTTTAGTTTCAAAACAGGTAAATGTGTTTGTTTGTGTATGCGCATTTATTAACCGACTTCAAAAAAAAAGAGGAGGTTCTCAATTCGTCGGGATCTTTTTTTTTTTTTTATGTGTGTTTGTTGATTACTCGAAGACGCTTGGACCGATTTGGAAAAATCTTTTTTTGTTTGAAAGGATATAGTTTCCAGGTGGTCCCATTGTCAGCATATCTTGACCTGATGATGGAATATGAAGGAAATCGAGGGCAACCCTCAAATTTTATAGGCACAGGTAATGTTTTTAGTACATTTTTCAAAGCTACACCAGTATTTACGTTTGGCAGTAAAAAAAAATTACTGGAATTATGATGGAAGGTCAACTCCTTAATGCTTAGGAGTTAAACGATAATTCTTTTAATACTGAATGCACCTGCAGACTGGAAATTATAATTTCAGTAATTAGTGAGGCCTGCTGGTGATGGAAGGTCACCCTCATTAGACAAATGCTTTCATTATAGCCCAAATTTGAAGTCGGTTTTTTTTTGGTAAAATTATTTTAAACCTAAAATTGCCTAAAAGTAGCCACATAACGTGACAGTAGTCATTGTTTTCGCCTGTCCCTATTAAAATCGTCGGATCTGCAAATCTGCCATTTTCTGTTTATTTCATTAATGGACCCTGAATTACGGTAACTTTCATCTCCCGCAAAAAAATCTTAAATTTTATGGCTAATTTAAGAAATATACAAGTTAAAATCGTCGGATCTCACTTAAGCGTCCGTTAAATATGTCGAATCTTACTATCGGACGATGTTAGTGGGGCGAGCGGGGCGGCCGAGCGTACGTAACTGCCAGATCCAACTATGTTGACGTATTGAAGTTACGTATTAAAATGTCGGATTTACCACTTCTGACGTTTTTAATCGTTAAAGTTAAGTTTTGAAATGTCGGATTTACCACTTTCGACGTTTTTAATAGTTAAAGTTAAGTTTTGAAATGTAGGATTTACCACTTCCGACGTTTTTGATCGTTAAAGTTAAGTTTTGAAATGTCGGATATACCACTTCCGACGTTTTTAAACGAAAAAGCGAAAGTATTGAAAAGTCGGATCTACCATTTCCATCGTTTTTAATTGTTTCAGTAAAGATTTAAACGTCCATAGTACCAGATACGACGATGTCAATTGTTTTTATCAAAAAATCTAATGTAGGTAGTACCATATCCAACATTATAAAGTGATTTGGTATAAATCTTAATGGTCGGTAGTGTCGTGTTCCATACAATTTTTTCTAATTATAACAATTTGAATTGTCTACTTTTTTATTTCCGAAAAAACGTCATGTTAATGTTTTAGTATTTTATAACAATATAAATACATAATAAGTACCTATTAAGATAACTGTGATGATTACCCAAGTGCTATTCTTTACAGAGTAACATAAAATGTAACATATTATTGAGATACTAATTAAGCTACAAGTCGACTTTTATAGTTTGTAAATTATTTCAAAGCTAGATTAAATTTATATTTTTTAGAGATGTGCCGACTAGTCGTCGACTACTCAGTTAAGCCGCCTATTCGGCTGCTTTTGTAGTCGGCGACTAGTCGGTGGCTAGTCGGCAAAAACCGCCAACTAGCCGGCTTTTTACTTTGTATGTATTTCTCAATAATATGTACTATATCAGAGGAACTAAAATGAAATAAAAGCTTATTAATTAATTCATTATTATTTGGATTTTGTAATCAATCTTACGCATTTCGACAAGTGGGTAAAACAAACCAGTCTTTTCTTCAGTAATAATTTTCTAAAAAATACTTGCTTAAAAAGGAGACATACATACGAGGATTGTCCGATAAGTACTAAATATTATCCAGTAGTACATCTTTTCAGACGGCTCGTGTTAAAATTTCAGGCATATTGGATTTAAAGTTTTGTTTTCACAGCGTGTAGACGTGTCGGCAGATTTTAGAAAAATGGAAAGGAGCAATATCGGTCGGTGATTCTGTTCTTGTATTTGGAAGGGAAATCGCGCAGCGAAATCAAAGAGCGCTTAGATACTGTGTACGATGACTCTTCTCCTTCCTTGGTGATCGTCAAAAGTTGGTTCAGCGAGTTTCAACGCGATCACACGCCCTTTTTTGATGAGACACGCCTAGTTGCCCCAAAAACGGCCACCACGGAGGATAACGTGACAAAAGTCCACGATCTCGTATTGGCAGACGGCTGATTGAAGGTGCGCAAGATAGCTGAGACAGTAGGCATCTCCAAAGACTGCGTGGATCCTACATGAAATATTGGGCATGAGAAAGCTGTCGGCTCGATGGGTGCCGCGTTTGCTCACTTCGGACAGCAAACGCATCCATGAGACCACTTCAAAGCAGTGTTTGACACTGTTTAAGCGCAATTCAAAGTAGTTTCTGTGTCATCTCGTGACCATTGACAAAACATGGATTTACTGGTACACACCAAAGACCAAGTAACAGCCAAAAGAGTGGACTTTACACGGTGAATGTGCTTCAAAGAAGGCGAAGACTGTCCCATCGGCCGGAAAAGCGTTGGCCACCGTTTACTTGGTTTCACAAGATGTTATCTACATTGACAGGTAGTCAGTAGGGCAAAACAGTCACAAGGCTCTATTATACTGAACTATTGGGCCGATTCGACCTCGCATTGCGGAAAAAACTACCTAATTTGGCGAGGAAAAAGCGTTCTTCTACCACGACAATGCACCGGCTCACACCTCCGCCGTCATCACCCCCAAATTGCTCGCTTTAGGCTACGAACGGCTGCCCCATCCACCGTATTTTTCATATTAGGCCCCGTGTCACTTCTTTTTGTTTCTAAACTTGAAAAAGTCACTCGCTGGGCACACATGTATGTCAAATGAGGAGATTATCACCGCCACGGAGGCCAATTTTGCAGACCTCCAGAAAACATTTTTTTCTGACGGTTTAAAGAAGTTGGAGCATCGCTGGGTCAAGTGTATCGAGTTGAAAGGAGACTACGTCGAGAAATAAATCAAAACTTCAAAAAAATCATGTTTATTTTCTAGGCTAAGTACCTATCGGACTGCCCTCATATCTATAACATCAACAAAACAAAATTCTATTATCTATATAGCACGCAAGCCAAGATAAACTTATTAGCGACTTTAGCGAAGTAAACAAAACACGCATTGGTTGCAACTAGCGCGCGAACAAGCTGAGGACAATGTCGGATCTCCAATATCTCCGAAATCGGAAATCTCCGAAACCGAGATCGGACTAGCCGTCTAGTCGGCTAGTCGGCTAGTCGGTTAAAGTGGTAGTCGGCACATCACTAATATTTTTAAATATGGATTCAATAATGTCGTTAGTGGGACTTGCTACAAAGTGTCTTTGGATTTTTACAAGTAACAAGGTCTTAAGTGGCACTTGCGACTAGTATTTACTGGAATCATACAAGCAACAATGTCGGATCTGGTAGTTCCGACGAATCAATATTATCCTTTCTCTGTTAAAAAGGCCACAACTGAATTTTCGCATATTTACAAATTTAATACTGATTGTTCTTAATGTTGAATTGATTAGTAATAACTTAAATAGCAATACTGCAAAGTTTCAAAAAGATTCTCAATATAAGTAAAAAGATATAAGCAAAATATACTTTGAATCGCTCTCCTGTAAAGTTGCTGATTTGCAGATCCGACGATTTTAATAGGGACGGGCGTTTTGTCTATGTAACGTTTCGTGTGCTCTGCCTACCCCATTAGGGAACACCGGCGCGATGTTTACGTATTGCAGAACGAAGAAAACCGGACACACTTTGTCCGTTACGAAATAATGTTGACTTGACCTTTATTGATAAAGATAATCAAGTTACTGCGTTTGGTGACAACATATATCAATTATAGGTTAGCATTTGATTGTATACAAACATATTTTAATCTTATTAGCAATATGAGGGAACAAAAGAATACTTTAACATATTTAGTACATACATTCATACATACATAACTCCTGTATTCCCAAATGGGGTAGGCAGAGCACATTGAACGCTGCACACTCAACCATGACTATTTCGCGCTCCGCAGCCACTTCCAGCACATTTAGGTTTTGAGTTAAGAGGTACAATAGTGACAGGTTGCTAGCCTATCATACATACATCAATTTATCTTCTTAGTTGCTTCTTACGCTATCCACGCCAAAAATGGACAGGTGTCACTCTATACCTGACACCTCACGGGACAACACGGACGGGACTAAGTCGCGGAGTGGATCTCCACTGTTTCTGTCTATTTGCAACCTCGGTCGCTGTAGCGCAGCCGAAACTTCGAGGTAATTGAAGCATCAAAAATTCAAAATAACATGACTAAGCTCAACTAAGTGATAATTTCCAGTCATCAGTATTATCGAATAGACTTCGTTTGTTATCAGTGGTTATCACGTTTTCTTTTGTAACATTTGACCTCTTTGATAGATAAGCGACTTGCATCTCCATATTTAAAACAATCGCGTATGTAGTAATCGCGTAAACAGATTACGTATTTATATTGGCGCTATAAAAACCAAAATACTAAACTCCCATACAACAATTAGTGATTTTTTTGTGTTTTTGGTCGATACAAATAACGGTAAGAGACATGTTGAAAATTAAACACGTTCGTTAAATCGAGTTTAGCCCGACATGTTGCGGACTAATTCGTAGCCCTTCATCTAGGAGCCGCGGCGGCTGCTGCTGCCAAGCGCGAACTGCGCGCCTCCGCTCTCTTCGCGCGACTGCTCGTGCTCGACGAAACTAACACCGGCACACGACTACCATCGTTATTATCGTCATTTATATTATTGCCAAAAATAGGGTAGCACACAACACTAACCACATCACTTTGTAAAGGCACCTCCACACTCGCTGTAAACTCGATTTAATGAACGTGAGTTATCCGTTTAATTTTCAACATGAGTGAGTCTCACGGTCGTTTAATGTTCAACGGTAAGAGACACTTCAAATATTCATAGAATATTTATTTGTATACCTATTTTTTTAACAGTAAATAATTAAATTTATATTATAATTGTGTGATATACATACCTTCTGGTCTTGTAAATACGCGCTCGCATCGTATATGACGGGTGGGTTGGCCGGGTCGAAGTGGTATACGCTGCCGTCTGCGTTCGTGAGCGGACGCCCGGTCTGCGTACAAAAGGTTCAATGTAACTCCAAAAATATGCACACCACATACTTATATCGAAATAGATGACTTAAGTGTATGTTCTTCGCGTGCCAAAAGTGAGCCAAAAGGGAGAGCAATGCTCTTCCTTTGACGCGATTATCTGACACTTGATTAACTGGAGGCCCTATGTAGACGGCAGACTATCCGCGAGACTTTTTAGTCTGTGAAAATAGAACCTATGAAATTATATACAGTAACGACGCACACGAAGCGCAAAAAGTCCGGCGCATAATGCATAAAATCCACGCAGACTTTTTGTGCGCCGCAGACTCGATGCGACCCAAAAAGTCTGTCGTCTGCGCTGCGCCGTATTGTGGGACAAGTGACTTTCACCTTGGTCTTATATTTAAAGTATGTAACCTATAGTTTGTCTGTCTGTTCTTACCTGTGGATGGATGACGAGCGCGCCGGGGGGCACAGACGATAAGTCCGTCACGGCCCACACTAGAGCGCCCTCGGGCGCTGGTTCGGGACTAGCGCCGCCTGAAAAAAGTATACATACATACATACATACAGATGTAGTGAGAAACTATTTTCCTTCGGGAAAACTCGGATCTTTATCGGAATACGATGACATCCGAACTGTCAATGAATAATCGTATTAAATCAGTGACATTCTCATATCCATTAATATGGAACTTTATTGTTTAGTGTCAAATGTCAAAATGAATAATGTGATGGTATAATATAGAGATGTTACAACCACTTCCTGTAACTTTGAAAATATCAACTCAGTTTTATTGTCACTAGTAAATCAAACATTATCTCCACTTTAAAACATTAATTAAAAGAACAACCGTTTTCGAGGTTTTAGCATGGCTATACAACGTTTATATAAGTAATTTGAAAATAATGATACTAGAGCGAATATTTGGATTGCGTATTATCCACTCTATATATATATATTGGTCTGCTGAAGCGACTTACCCCTACGGCTTTAAGATGGGTACTGAAGCTATTTAAGAGAGTACGATAAATACGAACTTTTCCGAAAACTTACGAAGGAAAATAGTTTCTCACTACATCTGTAAATTTAAATGTGAAATAGTCTTGGCTTTGTTTGTGTGTTTGTGTCACGTTTATGATAATTATGATGTATTTTTTTTAATGCATCATCATACAATTATGCTTGTGTTCCCGAATGGGGTAGGCAGAGCACACGAAACGTGACACTGACAAAACCATGACCATTTCATGCTTCGTAGCGACTTCTAGCTAAAATTTTAGGTTTGAAAACAGATCGAAGAGGTTGTATAATAGTAACGGGTTGCTAGCTTGTCGCTTACATACACTTTTACCTATTTCGTTAGTCGCCTCTTACGACATCCACGGAAGAAATGGCGAGAAGTTATTGTAAACCCGACACCACACGGCAACAAGTAATATAATAATAGACACATAGCAAAGAGCAGACTTTTTTTTTTACTCAAACTGAATAAAAAAAAAGAATTTTCGCTTTTCCTAATTTTTCAATTAAATTTTACGATACCATTCCATGACTGCCATGAAAAAAAAAAACAACCCAATGTATTTTTTTTGTCATTTTTTAAACGAGTAGTAAACTAGATTCTGAGTAGGAAAACCATTTTTTCCAAAATGGAGAATAAAAAAATAAAACTTTTTATAAACTAACCCATAAACCCTCTACCGTTAACTATTTAGGATGCGCGCCGCCTGTTAGTCAACCACGGTACTATTCCATAGGTTACAAAAGATGGCAGCGACCGTACCAGTGGGCGATGGTGTGACAGAATCCGTGCTCCTCAAGCTGAGGGTCTTGTAGCCAGAGCTGGACGGAGACAGTCGCCAGCTGCTCGAAGCCAGGTCACCTGTAGACAGAATAGAATAGAACATACATACAGTGAAACTTATGGTCTACTCAGGATAACATTAGACCTTTAACGGTCAATTAATCACACATTTTTAAGTCTACGCGAGGCGTCACCGCAAATGGTGAAACCATTGGTTTTGAGAACATTATAATAACCAACATTAATTAAAAATTAAAAAAACCCCCGACCTACCCCAACTCGATGGCTTTACTGAACGTGTAACATTCTCATCACACCTAACAAACGACCTGATGACCTTGAAGACCTGAACCGATTTCCACCAAACATAGCTAAGAAGACTCTCGACGGATATAGCTTTCGAACAAAAAAATCCGCATTAAAATCGGATCATCCGTTTGGGAGCTACGATGCCACAGACAGACACATACACATT
>BHDV01020899.1:26360-38791 GCA_005406045.1 Adoxophyes honmai
TACCATATAAAGATAATTAGTCAACAATAAACCTTAAAAATAATTTCGTCCCCTACCTACTATGGAGCCGCAACACTGTGCGCCGGAGTTGCCGGCGTCGCGCAGTGTATTAGCCAATGGCCGTTAAAGATTTACCCGCGTTATGATTTACCACACAGGACGACTGACTTTGTAGCGCCCTAGCGCCACCTATGACGACGATGCTGATGATGATGAAAATGATGATGATGGCAACGATGATGATGATGACAATGATAGCGACGATGATGATGACGACGACCACGATGATGACGATGATAATGACAAAAAATATGACAACGATGATGATGATGATGAAAATTATGATGATGGCGACGATGATGATGAAAATGATGATGATGATGATAAAAAGGATGATGATGACAACGATGATGATGATGATGATGAAAATGATGATGGCGACGACGATGATGACGAAAATGACGATGGTGATGATGATGATGCAAATGACGATGACGACGCTGAAAATGATGATAATGATGATGATGATGATACCTTGCCGGCTCAGCAGCCGTTGCGGCGGCGGGTCCGCGCCCGCGCCGTAGCCGCCGAAGCTGTGGCTCTTGGACACGGCGCCGCGCCGCCACGGCTGTGTTTGCGGCCCGCTGCTCTCTAGCGATTGTACCTGCACAGAAAATACCAAATCTACCTACGGAATTTGCATTGCACCTGAACACAAAACTTACATACAGTCAAGGAAATTGATACCTGTATGTAAAAGTAGGTGAGACCTAAAATATTTATGTTATCTGTCTATGTCACGTTTCGTGTGCTCTGCCTACTCCATTTGGAAATACGGGCGTAATTGTATGTACAGTCAAAGAAATTGATTACTGTGCCACTTTGAACCTTTTCATAGTGAGTTTCATATTGCTTTGATTAGTAGAAAGTATGGTATGTCACATTGACATTTCTTGTGAAAAGGTACAGTCAAGGAAAATGATAACTGTGCCACTTTGTACTTTTTCACAAGAAACGTCACTGTGACATACCATACTTTCTACTAATTAAAGCAATATGAAACTCACTATGAAAAGGTTTAAAGTGGCACAGTAATCAATTTCCTTGACTGTACAAAGTGGCACAGTAATCAAATTCCTTGACTGTACAAAGTGGCACAGTAATCAAATTCCTTGACTGTACAAATGGCACAGTAATCAAATTCCTTGACTGTACAAAGTGGCACAGTAATCAAATTCCTTGACTGTGCGTACAATTACGCCCGTATTCCCAAATAGAGTAGGCAGAGCACACAAAACGTGACATAGACAGAAAACCATGACTATTTCACGCTTCGCAGCCAATTCTAGCATATATTTTAGGTTTGAAAACAGATGGAAGCTAACCTAACCTAACCTAAACCTAACTCCTTAGTTGCTTCTTACGACATCCACGCCATTGAAGAAATGGAGAGGTGTTATTCTAAATTCGACACCACACGGGATATTAAATCTACCTACCAAATTGGCGTTTCATATGCTAGCGTATTTGTCATGTCTGTGTTTTCAAATGGGGTAGACTGAACACACAAATGCTACACAGACAAATCTATGACTTGTAACATATTTTTAGGGGGCGTCCATAAATTACGTGAGATATATTTTTTATTTTCTGTCTCAAGTGTCAAATATAAAGCGCCACAAACACTTCGTTTTTTAAGACCTTAGGCAAAGTGTCGAAGTGAGCCGTGATAGCCCAGCGGTTCGAACTGTGGCCTCTCAAGCAGAGGGTCGTGGGTTCAAACCCCGGGCTCGCACCTCTGAATGTTTCGGAATTTATGTGCAATATCAAATTTGATATTTATCACGAGCTATTCGGTGAAGGAAAACATCGTGAGGAAACCTACACACAGCGACGAAGTAATTCAACGTTGTGTGTGAAGTTCCCAATCCGCACTGGGCCCGCGTGGGAACTATCGCCCAAGCCCTCTCATACTGAGAGGAGGCCTGTGCCCTGCAGTGAGATGTATATAGGCTGAAAATGATGATGAGGCAAAGTGTCATCTGGATTAAATGGACCAATAGTCTATTTTTCAAATAAGAAAATAAATTGCGTGATATTTGCCGCGAGCCCCTTTCTCCAACGTAAGATTAGATGAGATTTGACTCAACCCCCTCCTCCCTTATACACCTCGCTGACATAAAACCGTACTCACTTTTAGTAGTTTGTTTCGTCCAGAGTCAGGAGTTAGCAGCTTAACAGGGCCCGCGTTGAGCCACGGCCATTGGGACTCGTCTTGACAGCAGTTCTCTTGCTGCAAATAAAACATGAGGTCCACGCTTAAGTGTTGAATTACGGGCAATTTAGAAGTCTTTCATACTTTTTTTTTTTTACATACATACATATTCTCACGCCTGTATATCAAGAGGGGTAGGTAGACCACGTGAATTCAAAAATCCAGTGCCACGTTTAGCAATTTCGGGGTAACCAGATGGTTCAACGTGATATTGCAGTGACAGGTTGCTAGCCCATTGCCCACAATAGGGTAACCGCACCAGTTATGGACGGTTTAAGCTGACAAGCACCAGTGATGGACACTTCATTCATAATTTAAAGACCATAGAGTTGTGAATTGATTGTTGTAACACAAATGACTTTTCCTTAGTGGGTAGTAAATAAGAGTCATTGTTCATTACTGGTTCTTTGTCCATTACCGGTGACTTTACCCTACACTAACCCTTTCCCAGAGTCGACTCTTACGACACCCACGGGAAGAAAGGACGTGCTATTCTAACCCGGCACCACACGGGAAATTAATTAATTACATTATTTATTTATTTTTATTTATTCATAAACACATTACACTATTATATTAATTTCAAAACACATTGTACCAATTTTGAGTCCCCCTTTCACCCCCTTAAAGAATGATTTTCGAAAAAGCATTTGACACGTTTTTCAAGGTTTTCAAAATTTTCCTACGAATAACTTCAAAAACGGCAGTTCCATACTAACTTTACACCCCCGTTTTACTCCCTTAAGGGGTGAATTTTCAAAAATCCTTTCTTAATGCTCCCCTACGTTATAAAAGGAACCCCTGTGTGAAGTTTGAAGTTCAAACTTTGCCTTGAATCAGTCAATCAGGTCGCCTAAAATATACCATACCATTTCCTTAGTCACCTCTTACGACATCCACGGAAGTACTGGAGATGTTTTATTATAAGGCACGCACCTCGCTGAATATCCTCCGTCTCACTCGCTCGTACTCCTTCTCCCTCTGCTCGAGCGACTTGCTTCTCTCGACCGCGCGACAGTTCGCGCCCGAATCGTCAGGAGAGTGAGTGTCACGCTTTAATATAGACCTGGGGACGAGGGAAACCAATCAATATACATACATACCCTCACGCCTGTGTTCTCAGACGGGGTAGGCAGAGCATACGAAGCGAGACATAGACTAAACCAGGATTATGACTATTTCACGCTTCGCAGCCACTTCTAACATAATTTTAGGTTTGAAAACAGATGGAAGAGGTTTTATCATTGCCCTATTTTACAAATTAGTTAGAAAAACGGGGCGGGTCTGTAAAGTTGGTTTACTGACGATAGTTGAACGTGACAACGTCTTAAGAAAATACTAAGAAATATTAATGAATTACTACAGTATATTCATTCAATATTATAATAAAATTAACATATTTTATAGCATGCATTAAAAAAATAAAAAAGAACTCCTTCGAACCGGATTTGAACCAGTGACCTATGGATGACAGTGAATTCCTCTACAGTCCACCGCTCTACCAACTGAGCTATCGAAGGTTGAGAATCGGAGTTGAAATTCTGATAAACTTTCTGCAACGTAATTTAATGGAACGCCTCAGATCGAGGTAACGCCTCATGCGTCATGTTTTTTCGTGCGTGCAGCCGGCTCCATCGAATTATAAGACGTTGTCACGCCAAAAATATATATTAGAAGCCTCAACATTGTTTATGAAGACCTATATCCACACGAATGATTTTTATGAACAAAAATGCTTGTCCTTCTGTTTACCTGTTTGTACAACGAAGGGTTTTTTACTTACTTAACTTTACTTTTACTAAATATGAGGAACACCCATAATGTATTGTTTTTTTTTTTAATTTTAGTGTGAAAATCATAATGCGGTTCACACAATACATCTACTTACAAAGTTTCAATAGTATAGTTACGGATGGACAGACAGAGATATGACGAATCTAAGGGTTCTGTTTTTGCCGTATGGGTGCGCAACGTTTTAGGCAATATTTATAATGCCTAGGCATTTTATACATTACCTGATTATACACATTGCCAATTACATATTCAGTCTATAGATGTGTCAAGTTTGCGACGCCCCAACCGAGCGTTGACCACTCACTTGGCGTTTATGCTGTCCTGATGCCGCACAGGGCTCGGCGGGAAGTTGACAGTGCACCACTGCTTGAAACTGGTGCAGGGTATCCTGCCGCCACACGTGCCTGTAACATGCATTACAAATGTAGCGACCGTAGCGCCATCTATCGACGATACATACGTACAACACGCCTGTATGCCCAAATGGGGTGAGATAAAATGCGTTAGGTTTGACAGTTGAAATTGAAATCTTAAATTTAACGGATTATACATTAGAATATAGTGTCAAGTGATCGACAAACTTCGCACCATTTCGGTTTTATTAGGTTTTCGAACTCGAATCGGAGAGATATCAAATATCAGGCCCCACTCGAGTTAACTCGATTTAGTTGCTCGATTTGACAATCAGGGCCAAACCATAAAGTATGTTGACATTTGAACAACATTTCTGTAATTTGTGTGACGTACCATCGCGAAGCGGGATTGTTGAACCACTTGCCTATGTTTGTTTGTAACTTGGGCGCGTAATACTAATCCAATAGCTAACGTCTAGTCGGTCACATCGGTCATTGATTACACGTCTAAATTGCGAACAGTGACAAGTGGCTCAACAATCCCGGTTCGTGACTGTACAGTGAAGTCTCAGTAATAAGGTCCCGTTTTCACCCTTTGGATACGGAACCCTAAAAAACAAAAAGATTAGTACCCCGTGTAAAAAATTACAAGCGCAAAAACATGTGTCAAAAACAGCCAAAAGCAATGATCGACTTGGCCGATTAGTCGGCTATTCGAATAGTCGGCCGTATACATGGTGCATGGCGCATCAGCGCATCACTATGTTTCAGAATGTCAAGGTTGCATCCTTTGTCGCCACTTGCCACTGGCTCAACAATCCGCGACTGTACTTTATGGATGGCCTATCACTAGTACGAAGTAGTACTATCATCATAAGGACATCAGAGACTCACCGCTCTTGCTGACAGTGACAGCGTTCTTGCCGCTCTGGTCCAGATGGTGTGACAGCTGAAACAGCGCAGCCACGCGGTGGACCAGCATCCTTCCGTACGACGTCATGACAGGGAACTTGACGATGCATCGGCTGGAGCGGGAAAACGATTCATATTATAAACTTACTAGCTGTGCCCGCGACTTCGTCCGCGTACAATAGGATTTTCCCGCTAATTCCCGTTCCCGTGGGAATTTCGGGAATTCCTTTCTTAGTGCACCTCTGCGGTGCCGAAGCTACGTCCCTTCCAAATTTCAAGTGCCTACGTTTGGCCGTTTAGGCTGTGCGTTGAAATGTCAGTCAGTCAGTCAGTCAGTTTCTCCTTTTATATATTTAGAAGATTAGAAGATACATACATACATCACGCCTGTATTCTCAAATGGGTTAGGCAGAGCACACGTAATGGTACATAGAGAAAAACATTTACTATTTCACGTTTCGCGACTAGTTCTAGCATATTTTTTAGGATTTGAGTTGGCAGGTATAATAATATTGACAGGTTGCTAGCCCGTCGCCTAAAATATACCTTAACTGATGCGTATTAACGCAGACGAGAATTACTCGTGTTACGTTCGTAATAACGACACATAGGTATTGGTAGCGCTAAGGCGGCCTGTCCACTGGAGCGGAGCGAGGCAGCGGAGCGAGGCAGCGGAGCGAGGCAGCGGAGCGGTGAGCGAGACAAAAATCCACCAATAAGCTATGTCCACACCAGTGCGCTTTCCACCACCAACCATCAACCACAGCGCATGCCGCCAGCGTGTCTTCATTGAGGACGGATCTAGTTTCAGCGCTTGCGCTGTGGTTCCACGGGCATGCGTCAGAGGAAGACGCAAGGTGAGCGTGAAAGCGCACTGGTGTGAACTTAGCTATAGAACTGCGTAAAATCTCTGCTCCTCTTTTCAGTCGATGCAATTTTAATGTCGGATTTTTAAACCCTTTCTACTTTACTCGTATTTTTGTAACAAGTTGCAAAGGCCGGTCGCGGAGCACAGCGAAATTCGAGCGTTGACCCGCTGCTATCTATCTCTGTCGCACGCGTGCAGTAATATTGCCCTCACGCTCGCACAGTGCACGCACGTGCTCATTTGCGAGCGTGGGGGCCATACTGCACGCGTGCGACAGAGATAGATAGCAGCGGTTCAACGCTCGAATTTCGCTGTGCTCCGCGACCGGTCTTTAGATAATGAAGCATACTTATCAAACCACCCTAAAGTACTCATATTCATATTCATATTCATTTATTCATAGCACTCACCCAGTGTCGTTTACCAGCGCGTGGAGTTCCTTCTCAATCTTCAGTAGGGTCATCCTGTCTCGGGCGTTCTTGTTCAGGGTCTCTTTGATGAACTTCACCAGCTCAGGGCCTGAGGGTTCCGCTCTCTCCAGGTCTGGTGACAGTCAGAGAAAATGTGTTATGTATGTATGTAACTCTTTATTGTCTACACTAATATTATAAAGAGGAAAACTTTGTTTGTTTGTATGTTTGTTTGTTTGGTTGTAATGAATAGGCTCAGAAACTACTGGACCGTTTTCAAAAATTCTTGCACCATTCGAAAGCCACATTATCCACGAGTAACATAGGCTAAATTATTTTGAAAAAAAGAGGATTCCGTAAAATATTTGGGTTTAGATATCTACATCTACACTAATATTATGAAGAGGAAAATTTTCTTTGTTTGTTATGAATAGGCTCAGAAACCTACGAACCCAAAATCCGAAATTTACGCGAACGAAGTCGCGGGCGGAAAGCTAGTATAAAATAAACAAGACTATAACAAGCACAAAACAAAACACAAGTACAAAGGCGAACATATCTCATGGGATCTCTTCCTGCTGACCTTCAAGCGATTAACAAAAAGTTTGAAATTAGAGCAGACACAAAGAAAGCAAAAAAAAGTGAAAAAAGTGTTATTTATCACTATGAAGTAGGGCTTCCACTCCTGCGGTAAGAAATCTCGGTATTTACGAAACTACGACTTTTCAACGCCGCGAAATCACGGTAATTTCGGATTCGCTTATTTCCCACCCGGTGCGCTGTGCGCGCTCTTTCGTAAAATTTCTTATATTACAACCAATACCGCTGTCAGTGCGTTTGCAGCTTACGGCATCAGATTAAACATGATACCAAAAAGAACATAACGTGAAAAACAAACTTTTTTCTTCGTATTTAGTATATTACCTGAGTCTGTTCTGATTAACGAACTATTCTTTGGTTTCATATCCCTTCGGTCTGGACATCTGGAAAAAAAATAGAATATTAAAGTATATTTTACACCAATAGCCAAAATCGTCGGGATCTTCTTTTTTTTATATATATTTTTTTTATGTGTGTTCGCTGATTACTCGAAGACGCCTGGACCGATAAGGAAAATTCTTTTTTTGTTTAAAAGGATATAGTTTCCAGGTGGTCCCATTGTCAGCATATCTTGACCTGATGATGGAATATGAGGGAAATCGAGGGCAACCCTCAAATTTTATTGGCACAGGTAATGTTTTTAGTACATTTTTCAAAGCTACACCAGTATTTACGTTTGGCAGTAAAAAAAATACTGAGCTGATGATGGAAGGTCAACTCTTTAATGCTTAGGAGTTAAAGGATAATTCTTTCAATACTGAATGCACCTGCAGACTGGAAATTATAATTTCAGTAATTAGTCAGGCCTGCTGGTGATGGAAGGTCACCCTTATTAGACAAAATAATGCTTTCAGTATAGCCTAAATTTGAAGTCAGTTTTTTTTGTTTAAAATTATAATGTAAACTATAATAGCCTTGACTAAATATTGTGCGTGTCTACTTTTTAAATAAAAAAAAATCTGTAAGCTAAGGACGTGTCCGTCATACAAAACGCCAAGCCAGTCAAAATCAGTTATTTCACGGTTCGTAGCCACATCCAGTATGTTTTTTAATCTATTTCCTTAGTCGCCTTTTACGACATCCACGGCAGAAATGTAGAGGTGCTATTCTTAACCCAGGACCACGCGGCAAAATCAAGTGGGCCGGTAAATCAAAAAAATGTATATTTTCTTACCTACAGTACGAATCGTCGTCAAGACTGCAAGCTTTCCTGACGTCATTGCTGGATCCACCTGTGAACAAGCATTTTAAGTTTAAAAGTAAAAAACTCTTTATTGTAAAAAAATACAGATAACTAGCAAATAAAAAGCACAATGTACAAAGGCGCACTTATTCCAAAAGGAATCTCTGTCAGCCAACCTTTGAAGAGCAGCAATTAGCAATTTAGTTATTTTCGAACAATAAAATCACTCCGAAATTGAAGCATGTGTTGTTTACATTCACCATCAATCTCGTACGGAATCTCGTCATATTATGATTCGGGATTGATCGCGCAAAATTATACGAGATCCCGCGATATAGGGATCCCACGAGATGGGGATCCCCGCGAAATTGGGATCCCGCGAGATTTTGATCCCGCCAGATCAGGATCCTACTAGATCGGGACCCAGCGAGATCGAGATCCCGCGAGATCGGGATCCCCGCGATATTGAGATTCAGCGTGATCGGGATCCCATAAGATCGGGATCCCGCGAGATTGGGATCTTACGATAGCGAGATCCTGCGAGACTGGAATCCTGCGAGATCAGAAACCCCGCGATATTGGGATCCAGCGACATCGGGATCCAATAAGATCGGGATCCCGCGAGATTGGGATCCTTCATTCCTTAGTTACCTGTGTGTTCGAAGTCGGAGCAATCCGCGCAATCGTCAGGGCAGGAAATGCCCGAGTCTTGTTTGGTCGGACACGTCTGCCGCCGCCGCAGGCCCCTGCGACAGGATAAAAATAAACTAGAAATAAAATAGATAGGTAATAATATTTAATACGTGTATTAACTATTAACATTTTCAATAAGTTACCATGCGCCGTTAGAATATAACCTTGTAATTTAAAACTTTTCCTAAATGAATGTGGATGAAGCAAAAGAGGTAAGTATGTCAAGATCGTAGCAAGTGGAACAAAGTGGTCTCTGCCTACCCCTGCGGGAAAGAGGCGTGACTGTATGTATGTATTGTATACTGTATGAATCTTTCTATACTATCAACAAATTTTTAAAACAGAATGGAATGATGAATGTAAAAGGAAAAAAAAACTGCAGTAAATCATATCATTGTCATTTCGGAAGGCGGCGACAACCTTTCACGAAGCGCCGCGCGTGCAAGGCGGCGCAACGCAAAGGCGGCCGTCCCTAAGGGAGTGGCCCGGCAGTAACATTGGCACCTGCACGGCTGCTCGCTGTGCCGGCAGCCGGCCACGCAGGCGACGCGCGGCGCGTTGGACAGCAAGTCCCGCTGCGGCGGCCAGCGCCGGCGCGCGCGCTGCTCCGCGCCCTCCCACGATCCACCAGTGATCTGACGACAAATCAAAGTTACCGGTTCGTTACAACCAAATATCATAATACAATGTTCTCAATACACCGCAATGTCAAAACAGACAAGTTTCATAATGCCTAAAATTCGAAATGACTTAAGCCTAATTCTTAATATGCACAATTCCTGATATCCCTTTAAGTCTAATTGACTTTTTCTTGTAGTGAAAAATAACGAATTACTCACGTTCACGGTCACGCGCACTCATTGAGTGCGCGTCTGTCCGCTGCCGTGGCGCGTAGCTCCAGATGATGGATCACGGATTGATCCGAAACATGTCGAGCTAATCTCGGTATAAACAACGTGAGTAATTCGTTATTTTTCACTATGAGTGAGTCTCACGGTAGTTTTATGTGTAAGACTTTTTCTTGTGTTTACTAATTTCCAAATCAACCTAATCTCAAAATGACTAAAAACAAAACAAAACAGTCGCAAGATTTAAACGTCAAATTCTCGATATGGAAAGTTTTCATTGACAGGTAAGACAGTATAAATTTAATTATCGTCTTACGGGTTTCAGTTTGAAGGTTGAGTTTACGTCGAGTTGATACGTTTGTTAAGGCCTTTAGACAAAATTTTAGGCATTATGAGAAAGTGTGTTTTTAATTTGGGATGTAATGAAACTAATGCAATTTTACTTTCAGTCGAAATACCAACTATACGTTTTGGATATCGGGTGTAATGTGTAAACGTCAATATAACATTTTGTTCGAATGAAACTTAACGTTTTTGAGATTTTAGTCATTTTCGAACTAAGGCAATTTGAGATAAAGTCGAAATAGGTTATAGGGTATTATGATATTTGGTTGCAATGAACCGGTAACAAATCAAATTTATTTCTCAAACATAAGTTAAATAGATGGCACGATCAACAAAAGAATGGTCTACCACTTTTAATAAAAGCTTCTGTGAGATGAAATTATCTCTAAGATTGACATAACACATGACATGACGTAAATACCACATGTTTTGTCAATCGCTTGAAGGTCAGCAGGAAGAGATCCCTTAAGGGATATGTTCGCCTTTGTACTTGTGTTTTGTTCTGTACTTATTAATTTGTCATGTTTATTTTGTACAATAAAGAGTTACATACATACATACATACATACATACAATACAATAATAATATGGGAGCTATTCTCACTGGTATAATGTTATGGCAAGGGGAAATCGACCTTGATGTTTCACGAGGTTAAAATGAACATCTATCTTAGGGGGTAGACCAATTTCTTGGCGAACTGTACACTGATCATAGACTTGTATCACTATGTTGCGCCCAAGGCCATACAAAATACATTCAGTCATAAATCAAATCAATCCACAATTCAAAAGGCTTTTAAATTATCACGCATGTACTCCTCCAACGAATAGTAGGCTTTATTCGTTAAAAAGTTTAAAAGTGGTTTCTTAAAATCATGAACATCCTCAAGTATATTCTTTGGCTGGATTTCTTTGGACGGCTGAAGTAGCCTCTGCCGTTCACAACTTGCAGTTCGTCAGAAAGATGCCTACAATTGCTCTTAAGAACCTATTTGAATACTTAAATAAAGTTTCGAAATCGAACCGCTAACCCACCTGTATCTCAACCGGACGCCGCTTCTCCTCCCTCTCCTCGACCAGCGTCCACAAGGGCCGCGACCGCATCACCGGTCGAGGCCAGCGAGGCGGGCGAGGCGGCGACCGAAATACTAGGCTAGTCCTAACTAACCGCTATTCGCAGCTGCTAACCCACCTGTATCTCAACCGGACGCCGCTTCTCCTCCCTCTCCTCGACCGCCTCAGCCGCGCCGCCGTCCACAACGGCCACGACCGCGTCGGCGGCCGAGGCCGGCGAGGCGGGCGAGGCGGCGCGCGGCGGCGACTGCGACTCCCGTATCGCTTGGCTGCGGACCAGCTGTTTCGATTTGAAACTCTGAAACGTAAAAGTTACATAGGTACATATTCATACAATATTCTCACGTCTGTATTCCCAAGAGGGGTAGGCAGAGCACATGAATTCAAAAATCCAGTGCCACGGTTTGCAATTTCAGGGTAATCAGATGGCTAAACGTGATATTGCAGTGACAGGTTGCTAGCCCATCGCCCACAATATACAAACCCTTTCCCAGAGTCGACTCTTACGACACCCACGGGAAGAAAGGGGGAAGTGCTATTCTAACCCGGCACCACACGGGGCATGTCAAGTAAGTAAAGTTTTAAAACTGAGCTAAGTGGCTACGAATCGTGAAGTAGTCATAATGTTTCGTTTCAAAATCTCTGCCTACTGCCATTTTTGAATTGGGAAATTTAAACTCACCCTATTTCTATTCAAAGAGCCGCCCTCTTCCGGGGCAGCACTTCTTTCAGGTTCTGGATTTTCCATTTTTTATTTCCTGAAAAACAGAAATAACGTGTTGATTATTTCGACCCTAAATACTAAAGTTAAAAAAAAACTATTTAGTCCGTCAGATAGATTACCAAAAAACATTGTACAGTCGAGTTCATTAATATGAGCAAAACTCAGGGTTCAAAAATATATTGAAAAGGAGGTTCCTGCAATCTACCCGCAATCGTTTCCCCGTGTCCTGCGTGAGTGACACACTCAACACGTTACTCACAAGCGAGAAAGTGTTAACACTGTTTCTGTCGCCTCCACTGCGTCGGGGCTCTGCTTACACTGGACGCTGGCGGCGTTTCTTTAACTGAGTGAC
>BHDV01020899.1:43015-68363 GCA_005406045.1 Adoxophyes honmai
TTTTTTTTTTTTTTTATCTGTACACCTTTATGACATTCACAATAAGGTGCAAAAGTTTACATATTTGGCATTTGTCTGCTCTTATATTTATGAACTCGACTGTACACGTATTTTTTCCCTTATTCGACAAACGGGAAATGACGTTTTGAGTGACGTCACTACGCGGTACCATCTTTACCACGGCGTGACGTCACAAGCTCCGGAAGTTTGATGATCAACTTTGTCGATGTTTAATTATTTGATAAACCAAAACACACGTGTGTCATATTTTTCCATAATCTAAGTAACGGACTAATTAGACCGATATATTTTTAACCCAGTAGGTAAACATGCCTATTAACGAACAAGAAAATTATCATTTAACACAGTGAACTTGATAGACACTTCAGTTGCTGTTGTGGAAAATATTGTGCTTTAAGCAACATAAAGGGGCAATTACATTGAGTAGTAACGCAACACGTTAGTCGGCCGCATTCGGCGAGCGACAGCTGAAACAGCACGATTAAACGACGACTAAAAGCAGATAGAATAAGTGTAAAGACGACGTTCCTTAAGTGGACGAATCAGTGTAATAGCGGCTTTAGAAAATTAGTCTTGCGAATTATTTAAGTAAGAAAGTTTTTATAGGTCTAGAAAAAAAATACTAAAAGCATCATACAATACTAACCTTTATCGAATCTCCGAAAGAAAACCAACCGCTCACATTCACAAACTACGCGTTTACTTATACAATATTTACATACAAGAAATTGGACCAATCACAGGGCTACAACTACGAAGGCATCTATTCAAAAAGGATTTACGTTACAAAATTTAAAGCTTCCTTTTTCGAAAGAACTAAATTCAAATATCGACGAATAGGGTGCGAGTCCGTTAACGGTTTTCTATTTAAATTTGGAACACACGTTCGGTTTGACGTTCGTATTGTTGGTAAGCTCGTTTTTCTTTTTAATTTTTAGGTTGTTTGTGTAGAGGCGCCATGGACGGTGTTTGACAGAGTGCATTTTTTTATTGTTCTCTATAACAAGTTCTGAACTGGGGGCGACTTGATGCGGTGCTTCTTCACTATTTTAGACGCCATTAATCTGAAACAATAAAAAAAACATGAAAATAGACGCTCTTGTCATACATTACAGTAGGTATATCACCCAAGGGACCGGAAACGCAGCTATATTGTGTACTATACTGTTGCGTACGAAATTGCAGACTAAAAAAAACCGACTTCAAATTAGCAGTGTTTTGAAAGTATTCTGTTTACTGAATGTAAATTCTTGACTTCATCAACAAATTACCGAAAACACCGTACATGTCCCTATAATATTTGAAGAGTTCCCTCGATTTCTCTAAGATTCCATCATCAGATCTTGATTTCGTGTCAATAGGACCAACTTCGAGTTATACCCTAACGATTAAAAAAACATTTTGAAAATCGGTTCACGGGTCTCCGAGATATCGAGTAACTTTTTTTGAAGTCGGTTAAAAACGGCAGGATAGCAACTTACTTACTTACATAAATATTACGCCTTTTTTCCCGAATGATATCTAGACAGAGCACACGAAACTATACCTACATAGTTGAAACTTTACGATTTGAACATAGATGAACAAGGCATTGAATAAAGAACAGAACAGGTGGCTAAACTGTCACCACTATGACATTATACCCTTTTCATCTACTTCAAAACCTAAAAAATTGCCAAAAGCTACCAAACCCAGTCATACCCGCGTATAATGTAAGTTACGTATCATACACTTAAATTCACAGTCACAAAGACGCCCCAGACAAAACACTGTAAAACCAAAAATAGTACCTTATCGGACTATCAAAGTCCTAGAGACCCCTAGCGGCCCCAACCCCCTAACGAGGTGATTCCGCTTACCCTACTGACCCCAAAGAACCCCATAAACCCCAATAATAATGAGTCTACACCCTCGGCCCTTTTTACGCAGATATCTTCGATCAAAAGTCTAGCAAAGAAATATTAATGCTCCAAAGTTTGGAGTCCAAACGCTCTGACAGCAGAGCGTCTAGTGTAATCAAAACGGTCGTGGATTCGATAACGATTTCGTTTGCGAATTAACGCAAATTTTACAGTCAAGGAAATTGATACCTGTGCCACTTTGAACCTTTTCATAGTGAATTTCATATTGCTTTGAGTAGTAGAAAGTATGGTATGTCACAGTGACATTTCTTGTGAAAAGGTACAAAGTGGCACAGTAATCAATTTCTTTGACTGTATGTAGACGTGTCGACCGCGGCAGTTGTGCAAACGTGCCGCTTGGAGGCGTTGTCTCGGTTTCCATACAATTTCGCGTTAATACGCAAACGAAATCGTTATCGAATCCATGAACGTTTTCAACGCTAAGCACTCGGGACGCCCGCGCGGTAGCCTGATGGTACGAACGAAACGCTTATTTCCCGGCCGGTGCGATGTGCGCGCTCTCTCGTTTACTTTAGAATATTACAAAGTAACTCTACCGGGCCGCACCGCCCCGCTTCCGCTGTCAGTGCGTTTGGAGCTCAAAGCCTTACTCTGTGGCGGTCTAATGGTACGTTTACACGCTTGCCGAGACTTGACAATCGTCCGCAAGCTCCAAGCCTTTACAAACGCTCTTACCATACAAAAGTTCTTGCAAGCCACGGCAAACAGCCTGTTTACACGCTTGCGTTTGTGGATGCTTGTGTAGACTTGCCAAGCGTGTAAACGTAGCATAAGGTTTAAGTCGGCGAGGTATATTAGTGACACGTTGCTGGCCTGTCACTGTCACCAAAGGCATACCGTAACCTATTTCCTTAGTCGCCTCTTACATCTACGGGAGAAATGGAGAAGCGTTATTCTAAACTCGACACCACACAGAACATCAACATTATACGATAACTGGGAAAGTACGAGTTTATCGCTGACTTTTTGGATTCCTAGCAATTTTTCCAATTCTCCAGACATTAGACTCCCTGTAAGCTTAGCCAGCACCATACGCGGGTCGTTTCGCGCGTGTGATAACTTGATAAGACTACCTGTAATTTCCAACGTCTCTACTTAAGACAGTGATGCCTTGATTACACGTACCGAGTAGAGTGGCGAGAGAGTGTTCTCGGCCGAGTACTCGGTTCGTGTGTAGTATGAAGGCAATAGTTCACACGAACCGAGTACTCGGCCGAGAACACTCTTTCGCCACTCTACTCGGTACGTGTGATCAAGGCATGACAAGTAGTCTATCTCGCAATTTAGTAATTTAGTAGTCTATTTATGAGCAAAGCCGGTAGCGATACGGACAGACCCTGCACAAGTTATCTGCCCTCAATGCCTCTTTATTTGTCCCCAATTCGCCCTATTCTACGAACACAAGCCGCAGCTTCACGATTAAACAATACCACTACCACGAATTGCAATCGTAAACCACGTTTACGTGGTTACAATCGATAGCGAATACACGCCCTTCGAATAGTTCACGATCAACTTGTCGATGACATCGGTCTCATTTGTGATTCATGGTGTAAGTCGATGGACATAAAACAACTTTGGGCGACTAGTGGAAAGGACAGGTTTGCGCATTTGTTATAGTGGTCGGCAATAAACTTGGCAAGATGTGGTGGTGGGGATAAGTTCGCGCGTCACTTCTACCTGGATATACGGCACTACCACGATAGTTTTATGTACATACGTCACAATTGAAATCCCTAGTTTAACCGCTGAGCGTAGTCATGATAACCTAACCAACAAAATTTTCATTTTCTGTACGAGATCTTTTTGCTAACTGTACTTTTTGCCAACTTAACTTCGTTGTCATTCACCTTAAATTATGTGCTCCAGATTTCAAGTCAATCAGACCAACCATTTGAGAGTTCCCTTCATCGGAGACAGTCCCAGCTGGGCCACCAGACTTGAAATCTGGTGCACATAATCTAAGGGTGGATGACAATGAAGTACAGTTGGCAAAAGAAGCTTGTATCGAAAATGACATTTTCGTTGGTTAGCTTATTTCACCATCGTGGTAGTGGTACTATAAAGGCAAAGCACGGCAGGTTATCGCTTCGATCGTTCCACGAATCGTGAGTCAGCCGACCTCCAAGGTTTTGGGGGTCGGGGTCGCCATTATGGGGGATCGTGGGGGGGGGGGATGCGTACCGAGATACGGGTGTATTTACATACATACAGTCACGAACAGGGATTGTTGAGCCACTTGCCACTGTTCGCAATTTAGACCTGTAATCAATGACCGATGTTTCTGACAGATGTTAGCTACTGGATTAGTATTACACGACCAAGTTACAAACATAGGTACGTGGCTCAACAATTTCGGTTCGCGATGGTACATACAATCACGCTTCTTCCAAATGGGGTAGGCAGAGCAGACGAAACGTGACAAAGACAAAATCTTGACTATTTCACGCTATGCGGCCACTTCCAGCATAACTTTAGGTTTGAAAATAGATGAGAGGTAGTACAATAGTGACAGGTTGCTAGCCAGTCGCCCAAAGTATTCCTCAACCTGCCTTGATCGCCTCTTACGACATCCACGGAAGAAATGGAGAGGTGTTATTCTAAACCCGACACCACACGGCATATTGAACTTTTCTCTGGCAAAAGAGAATAGGGTTTTTGAACATTTTTGAAATATATTTTTAATAAATTCTTCATTATGTAATAAACACGATATATTAGTATTTCCGGATTCTTGTCTGTATTAACAAAGAAAATAAATATTAAAGTTCAAATTCTCAAACTCACGCCAAAAACGGTGTTTGACGTCAAATGCAAGTAAACAAAGGCACCACACAAAGAAGCTGTCAAAATTGTCATGTCAAATTATCAATGTCCACTTTGACCAAAGATACCTTTCATGGTATGTGACGTCATCAATCAATCGCAAGCGTTTCAGTCACAGATACATTATTAACGAATATTAGAAATTAATAGAACAAAATACTCTAAAAATGCATAATATTTTGAACAAAAGAAAGTGAAATATGTTTAATTTTCCTATAATCTGTTAGGATGGCCACAAATTATAGTTTATTTTTACTGTTGTCAAAGACCCTATTGTAGTCAGGTGTAATCAGGATAAAGAAAAGCGTTGGTTTGGGGCACATGGATAGAATTAATGAAGTCAGAGTGTAAAGCTAATTTACAAGGGAAGTGTTTGCAAGTCGGTAGAGGGCGTCCTTGTGGCCAAATTAGATGCACAGAAACCGACGAGCATGTGTGACGAGAGGGATGAATGTCAATGAAGCGTAAAGTATGTTAGCATAGAGGCGAATGGCGCTCTGTTGTCTCTGCCTACGTTATATGGGCGTGATACGAGTATTTATGTTATGTTTGTTATGTAATCAAAATGTGAAATTGGAAATTTCCGTGAATGCGAATTTGTGGTGTCGGGTTTAGAATAAAACCTCTCCGTTTCTTCCGTGGATGTCGTAAGAGGCGACTAAGGATAAAGGTTGAGGTATATTTTAGGCGACAGGCTAGCGACCTGTCACTAATTGTCCTCGTTTTGTTTATGTAGCGTTTTGTGTGCTCTGCTTACTTGCGAATACAGGCTTGATATATGTAAGTAGGTATAGTGAGTATGTATGTATCTAAAACCTAAAAAAATATGCTAGAAGTAGCCAAGAAACATGAAATAGTCATGTTCATGGGAACACAGGCGTTTTTGTATGTCGGTGTAATTTACCGTTTCATTATTCATGTATTTACTCGAAAAAAATAAACCTACTATTTCGTTCTATCAATTTAACTTATAGGCCCTGCGCAGACGAAAGACTATCCGCGACGGACTTTTTAGTCTGTGAAAATAGAACCTATGGAATTATATGTAGTATCGCACGCGGCGCGAAAAGTCCGGCGGACAATGCATACCATCCACGTAGACTTTTTGTGCGCCGCAGACTCGATCGCACAATAAATCTGTCGTCTTCGCTGCACCATAAAACTAGTCTAGACCAAAAACTATTAAAAACCGAGTCAAATTCAACTAACAAGGCGACCTGCACTCATCAAAGAAACTATCCAAGTATCGGAAGTCAGGCAATCAAGTTATCCTGGATGCAATCATTGATCTCCCATTAACCGGTGCCAAGTAATCGCACTCGTGCATCCTCGGGCGTTTCCGGGGGCGCTCGGGCGCGATCGGAACGCATCCCGGTGACCGGGTTAATGGGACACCGCACAGGCGCTCGGGAGGTCGGGAGAGGTCGGGACAGGCCGGGAAGAGAGCCGAGAAAGGCGGTTGCGTTTTGTGTACATTGCGCGTTCGTTAATCGGCTTAATAATTAATAATGGATTAAAAAAATGCGATACAGCAGCGCTATTGTCTAACGCGCCGTAAATCTACATTGTTTTTAATTTGACAGCTGAAACCAAAAATCGCTTTGAAATTGACACATTTCAAAGTGAACTGACACTGAAATTGTCAAATTAAAAAAAGATGTAGATTTTTGGTGCTTTAGACAATAGCGCTGCAGATCACACATTAAGTAGATGCGGCATGCCTTCCGCGTTTGGGCGTCTTGATGCGACAAAATCAAGAATCACGGGTAGATGACTAAAAACTGTTTAGTCCGTCAGATAGATTGACAAAAAAAAATTAAACATTTTTTTTTGTATTTGACAAACGAGCAATGACAATGATAGTTGCTCTGAAGTTTCAAGTGATGGCACTACGTCGTACATTCCAAGCGTGAAGAAGTTTGATGATCTATAACTTTTTCGACGCTTAATTATTTGATAAGTCAAAAAACATGTCTCATATTTTTGCCCGTGTGGTGCCGGGTTAGAATAGCACCTCCCCCTTTCTTCCCGTGGGTGTCGTAAGAGTCGACTCTGAGAAAGGGTTAGTGTATTGTGGGCGATGGGCTAGCAACCTGTCACTACAATCTCACGTTTAACTATCTGGTTACCCTGAAATTGCTAAACGTGGCACTGGATTTTTGAACCCCTTTTGGGAATACAGGCGTGAGAATATGTATGTATGTATGGAACTAACGGACTTTTGGTCCTGGTTTTGACTATGTAACGTCTCGTTGTTCTGCCTATCCCATTTAGGAATAGAGGCGTGCTGTATGTACAAAAAAAATCGGAAAATGCTGTACGCACCAGAAAAAACAGTAGCAAAAACTGGGAACGCAATGTATATGAATACTAGCTGTTCCCGCGACTCCGTTCGCGTGGAATAGTGAAAAATTTCCCCCGTTTTTTCCACATTTTCTACTGTTTCTTCGGTTCTATTGGTCGCAGCGTGATGTTATATAGCCTAAAGCCTTCCTCGATAAATGGTCTATCTAACACAAAAAGATTTTTTTAATTCGCACCAGTAGTTCCTGAGATTAGCGCGTTCAAACAAACAAACAAACAAACTCTTCAGCTTTATTATATTAGTATAGATGAGCAATGTTGGACTATCGCTACAGGGTCCACTTGGTGCGGGGGGCTGGGCGTAGCGGGTTGTGAATGGGAGTGTTATTGATAGTTAGAGGTATACCCGAAATCAGTGCGCAGTTGCTTTAGATTCGTCCTTTGTGACTTCGCGATTCTTCTGCATTTAGAGTCATTAAGAACTTAAAGGAAAATCCGGATAAACATTTTAAATCGAGTTCAACTTGACATGTTTCATCTAGGAGCCATGGCAGCTGCTGCGAAACGCACTACGCGCCACACTTCTGTTCGCGCGACTGCTCACGCTCGAGGAAACTAATACCGGCGCACGACTACCCTGGTTGATCGTAATGTTTAGGGTTCCGTACCCAAAGGGTGAAAGCGGGACGAAACGATTTCTTAATGGCCTTTTATTCAACATTCAAGCGCGAATGAAGTCGCAGGCAAAAGCTAGTTTAATAATTACCTATTGATGTAGGGATATGAACACACCGTTTATACAAACCCTAACCACCAAACCAAGGGTCTTTTGAAACACAATTGTTTAAACCCTAGCTATCAGCATCCGTTTGAATCAAGTTTACCGGTAAAATAACCGGTAATTATGACCGTTAGACGGTACGGCAGTCTGCCGTGTCAGACCACAATCGGTTAGCTCGAATCTTAAATAACTTCGTTAAAGTTTACTAATTAATCTAGACGCTTGTGCAACCAATCGTTGTATTTGTTCTCAACACTTCACCAACAGCACAGGCTTCCTCTCAGTATGAGAGGGCTTGGGCCATAGTTCCCACGCGGGCCCAGTGCGGATTGGGAACTTCACAAACAATATTGAATTACATAATTCAAAATCAAAATCAATCAAAATTTCTTTATTTGCCAGAATATGGTAACAGGATGAGATCTTAAAGCTATTTGTGTGCGTCATATTCAACCTGCATGCAGGTGAGCAAATTATTATTAATGTCATTTTACAATACGTGTCATTTCATTACTAAATTAAATTATATAAATATGTAAATACTTCGTCGTTGTGAGCAGGTTTTCTCACAATGTTTTCCTTCGCCGAATAGCACGTGGTAAATATAAAATTTTATTTCGCACATTTTCCGAAAATTTCAGAGGTGCGAGCTTGGGGTTCGAACCCGCGACCCTCTGCTTAAGAGGCCACCGGTCGAACCGCTGGGCTACCACGGCGCCATAATCGAAAGTTGGGAAAACAGGCGTGATGTACAGTGAAAGAATTTGATAACTGTACCACTTTGTACCTTTTTACAAGAAATGTCACTGTGACATACCATACTATCTACTAATCAAAGCCATATGAAACTCAATATGAAAAGGTTCAAAGTGGCACAGGTATCAATTTCCTTGACTGTATGTATGTATAATTTCGAACGCTGATGTAAACTATATTACTAGCAGCCTGCTAGCTTAGCTTAATAGCTAGAATCTAGCTCGATAGTCGACTAGAGAAAAGGGTGTGGCTTTAAGTCCGCATCAAATGTTGCTATCGTAAACTCAAGGCTATCAAAAACTAAGTAGGGTCGGTAAATCTAGTTTTTGGAGGTATTCCTACCGACAGTTTGGCTTACTAAAGGTAGGAAACTGACAGATAATGTGTTATGCCGTTTTTAGGGTTCCGTACAAAAGGGTGAAAACGGGATCCTGTTACTGAGACTTCGCTGTCGGACCGTCTGTCTGTCACCAGGCTGTATCTCACGAACCGTGTTATCTACTGTACTGTAAGTAGATATTTAATTAAACATTCTGTGAGCATTTCAAGTATTTAGCTGTTACAATTATTTAAATAGACCCAAAACAGCAAAAAACAAACTGCAAAAAAATAGGTTTTTTGTATGGGAGCCCCCCTTAAATACTAATTTTATTTTATTTTAATTATTTCCTTTTAAAGTAAATATTTAATTAAATATTCTGTGAGTATTTCAAGTATTTACCTGTTACAGTTATTTAAATAGATCCAAAATAGAAAAAAAAAAACACGTTTTTTGTATGGAATCCCCCCTTAAATACTAATTTAATTTTATTTTAATTATTCCCTTTTAAAGTAAATATTTAATTAAGTATTCTGTGAGCATTTCATGTATTTACCTGTTACAGTTATTTAAATATGTAGATCCAAAATAGCAAAAAAAAAACACGTTTTTTGTATGGGAGCCCCCCTTAATTATTATAATTATTTTAATTTTAGTATTTGTTGTTATAGCGGCAACAGAAATACATCATCTGTGAAAATTTCAACTCTCTAGCTCTCACGGTTCGTGAGATACAGCCTGGTGACAGACAGACGGACAGACAGCGAAGTCTCAGTAATAGGGTCCCGTTTTTACCCTTTGGGTACGGAACCCTAAAAAATAATATTTACGGAGGGCTCCCATACAACAATCGTGATTTTTTTTGGTGTTTTTGGGTCGATATAAATAAAGGTATTACCTACTTGTTGTTAGACATTTAAAATATTCACAACATTAGTTGCATAGGAGTCGGACCCGCGCACGAAGGGTTCCGTACCAAAAACAGCAAAAAAAAAAAAACACGTTTTTTGTATGGGAGCCCCCCTTAATTATAATTATTTTGATTTTAGTATTTGTTGTTGTACCGGCAACAGAAATACATCATCTCTGAAAATTTCAATTGCCTAGCTCTTACCGTTCCTGAGGTACAGCCTGGTGACAGACGGACAGATAGACAGACAGCGAAGTCTCAGCAATAGGGTCCCGTTTTCACCCTATGGGTACGGAAGCCTAAAAATGAGTAGGTGTGCGTACTGCGCACCGTATCGTGTGGTTTCTGAGCTCATGCCCTGACTTAAGTCTATGGTTTGTAGGTATTACGTTACTTTATACCTAAGGCATCGAAAGATACTAGCGTAGCCCGGTCAAGGACGCGTGAGTCAGCGATGGTGTATTGCCGAGTAATAGACCAAATAATATGCCCAGCGGGTGAAATTTAGCCAAATATAGTAGTGATAACCAAGTGATAAGTGCAAACCTAAAACTATGCTAGAAGTGGCCAGAAAGATAGTCATAATCATGGTTTTGTCTAATTTTGTCACGTCTCGTTCGCTCTGTCTATCCCATTTGGGGACACAGGCGCGATTGTATGTATGTATGTAGTAGTGATAATATCCAATCATTGGATTCCTGATCCACCATAAAACCTATTTACTTTACCTTCCGCGCATTGGACTACTCAAGAAGATTTACTTACTTACATATAAAGCGAAAATAGTCTGCTACCGTTATTTAATTACCCAAAAACACAAAAAAAAAAAACTCAATTTTTGTATGGGAGCGACCCGTAAATAATGACATTATTTTATTTTTTGTATTTGTTTTTACAGCGGCAATAGAAATACATAATCTGTGGCAATTTCAAGTCTTGCTAGCACAGTTCGTGAGATGCAACCTAGCGACAGATAGCCGGACGGACGGACAGCGTCTCAGTAATAGACTCCCGTTTTCGCCCTTTAGGTACGGAACCCTAAAAAACAAAAAAGTTAATTGCCCCGTGTAAAAAAATTACAAGCATAGAAACATCTGTCAAAAACAGCCAAAACCAATGACGATTAGTCGACGATTATTAGTCGGCTATTCGGTTAGTCGGCCGTATGCAATTGCATGGCGCATCACTATGTTTCAGAATGTCAAGGTTGCATCGTTTGTCGCAGTTTCCGCTGTCAACTGCGACCTTCCACTCGACTAGACCAAAGGATATATTACACGCCTGTATTCCCCAAATGGCGCAAAAAGTGCACGGGAACGATTACATAGACAAACCATGTCAATTTCAGGCTTCGTAGGCGTAGCCACACAGACAGACTCAAAAATGTTAATAAAAAAAATACACTTTTTATAACGCCTTTTACAATCTGGCCTTAAAAAGGAATTCAACAAAATATCCTGTTACATTTTCTAACAGAAGTTACCTTCTTAGGGCGGCCTCATACATTCGGAATTCCGGACGGAAAACTTCCGTCTGTATGCGGCTGGTCAATAGATTTATGTGGATTGACTGCGTTCGATATTACGATTTGATATTCCGAATCGAGATACCGAAACGGAATTCCGAATGTATGTGGCCGCCCTTAAGTTAGTAAGTTTTTTTCATACATAAAATCCCCCGTGTGGTGCCGGGTTAGAATAGCACCTCCCCCTTTCTTCCCATGGGTGTCGTAAGAGTCGACTCTGGGAAAGTGTTAGTGTGGGCGATGGGCTAGCAACCTGTCACTGCAATATCACGTTTAACCATCTGGTTACTCTGAAATCGCTGAACGTGGCACTGGATTTTTGAATTCATGTGCTCTGCCTACCCCTCTTGGCAATACAGGCGTGAGGATATGTATGTATGTATGTATTAAATTGGCAATAGCTCAAATTCATAGAAATTGACAAGTCTAGCATAAATTGCCTAGAGTCTAGCATAATTATATTGCTGTGCTAAGCCTTCAAACACCAAGCAAGATCGACTTAAGCTCTAAACGCACTAACAGCGGAAGCGGGGCGGCGCGGTGGCGTGACGGTACGAACGAAACGCTTAGTTCCCCTGTCATACTTTCTGGCGGTGACATAGTGTTTTTTAAACTAGCGTCCAATTTCGTACATTTCTCGTACATTTTTTTGGTTCGACTTTGAGTTCCGTACACCATCTCGCCGTTACCCCACCAGAAAGTATGCTCCCTAGCGGTGACAGATTGATTGTTGTTTTCTCGTAAGTACGTGTAGTACTTTTTTTTTAAACTAGCGTACAATTTCGTACATTTTTCGTAAATTTCTTTGGTGTAAGTTTCAATTCAGTACGACACTATGTCACCGCCAGAAAGTATGACACTATTTCCCGGCCGGTGCGATGTCCCGGTGCGTGACGTCATCGCGCCGCGCCGCCCCGCTTTCGCTGTCAGTGCGTTTGGAGCTTTACCGGCCCCAAGGCAACACGCTCTAGTCGCGTCGCGCGCGGGATAGTCTATACCCGTCACTTGCTGACGTCTCTAGGCAGACAGTGACAGGTATAGTCTATCTCGCGTACATCTCTACTCGCGCTCTACCGTGTTAAGGTAAGCGTCCACATGTCGGTATCGTACGCAACGGACGCATCGCAAACGGATAAAATTTTCACAGTGCGTCCACTGTATCGGCAGCGTACGGATTACCGACGGTAAGTACTAGCAGACGGATTGACGATGCCGGTACATTCGAATTTTCGGAGTGAGCGCACGGGTGGGCTCTGTGAGAATGGACGAAAGCGATGAAGAACAATTTGTCGTTGTGGCTTGTTTGTTGTCAGAAGAGGAAGAATTGAAAAAAAAAAGCTAAAAAAGGAAACAGTATTTGGATATTAGCGCGCAGGGTGCGTCCACTGATCGGCATTCCGTATGACGTCATCGGCACGCATCGCAAAAGTTGCCTCTCGGAGCAACAGTGTCGGTATTGCCGATGTGCGATGCGTACGATGCGGACAGGTGGACGCACTTGTATGAGTTTCTATACAAAGAATACTACGATCCGTTGCGTGCGATACGTCCGATGCGTACGATACCGACAAGTGGACGCTTAGCTTTTATGCTAGGTTTACACGGGGTTAGTAGCTAATGCTTAGTACTTGTCACTTACACTTGTCACAGGTGTGTAAACATGTTGTATAAGTGCTTAGTATTAGTGGAACTGCAAGTGCAAGTAATTAGAAGCCGTTCCTATTTACTAAGCGACAAGCACCTACGCCAGGTAAAAATCTACTAATACTTGTCACTTGTCGAGTAGTGTAAACATTTAATGACAAGTGCAATTTAATTAGTGATTAGTAGATTCCCTAGTCAAAGCTGCCGAAGTGTTTTGTTACTAATACCATTCTCTAACACCACTGTGTAGACGGTTACTTGCCACTTGCCACTGTGCATATAAGTCCCTAACCAAGTAACCACCTACACTAATGACAAGTACTAAGCCCGTGTAAACCTAGTGTTAAGGGGACAAGTGTCGTCGTTACGATCAAAACACGAGTCACTCTCGTCTGTGTTAATACGCATCAGTTTGTTTGGGGACGCTACTTGTCTTGTCGATCACGACAGTTGTGTAGACGTGCCGCTGGGAGGCGCTGTCTCAGTTCCCATACAAACTGGGCGTCTAGTGCAAGGCTGACCAATAGATTTTCCAGGTGACCAAAATGTTTAAGGCCCTGCGCAGACGACAGACTATCCGCGACGGACTTTTTAATCTGTGAAAATAGAACGTATGGAATTATATGCAGAAACGCACATGATGCGCTAAAAGTCCGGCGCACACTGCATACAATCCAAACAGACTTTTCGTGCGCCGCAGACTCGATCGCACAAAAAGTCTGTCGTCTGCGCTGCCCCTAAGACTGTAGCGACGGCGGGCCACAACGATTTTTCATGACGACCATTCAGGTAAAAGCGCTGCTACCGCGCGCCGTCATCTTGACAGTCGAACGAGGCTGGGCGGGGAATTTCAAATGCCTTGGCGTGCCACCATATAGAGAGGATGGATGAAAGAAGATTTACGAAACAAATTTATACGGGGGATGTGGATGGGTGCAGTGGGAGGGGAAGACCTAGACGGACGTTCCGTGACCAAATCGCGGACGTTTTAGAAACAGGTCAGGTCAAGAGTACCCGGAACCGACGAGCTTGTATGAGGAGATTAATGAATGTGGATGAAGCAAAAGAGGTATGTCAGGATCGTAGCGAGTGGAACAAAGTAGTCTCTGGCTACCCCTGTGGGAAAGAGGCGTGACGATATGTATGTATGTATGTTGGCGTGCCACGAAGTGGGTTTGGCCCGTGTCTGAGTGAACTGTGGCGACCGCGGCAGTTGTGCAAACGTGCCGCTTGGAGGCGCTGTCTCAGTTTCCATACAACTTCGCGTTAATTCGCAAACGAAATCGACGCATTTCTCGACCGACTTCATAACTAGACGCTCAGTACCTCAAGTGTGTTCAAATCGATTAGCAGTCGTTAGCGAATTCGTTAGCGAGTTATCGCATAACTGTATGGGAACTGAGACAGCGCCGCCAGCGGAACGTGGGCACAACTGCCACGGTCGACACGTCTCCATGCAATTCCGCGATGACTCGCAAACGAGTTCGTTAATGACTGCATCATCGAATTGAACACACAAGACGCTCTGAGCGTCTAGTGTGTTCAAGTCGATCATGCAGTCGTTAGCGAATTCGTTAGCGAGTTATCGCATAACTGTATGGGAACTGAGACAGCGCCGCCAGCGGAACGTGTGCACAACTGCCACGGTCGACACGTCTCCATACAATTCCGCGATGACTCGCAAACGAGTTCGTTAACGACTGCATCATGGAATTGAACACACAAGACGCTCTGATGCGTCTGATGCGTTTTAACGCAGATGAGAGTGGCTCGCGTTTTCATCGTAACGACGACACTTGGGGTACTGACCCAGCATCCTACCCCCTCCCCTCTGCCCCCGTTTCCCGTCCACTGACCCCGCCCAGGACTGACCTAGACACCCAGGATGACCTAATTTCTATAATGGCAGAATTTTGGGGGTTTAAAATATCACACATTGATTCCTGACCCACTGCAGGACTTTGACAATATACATACATCACGCCTGTATTCCCAAATGGGGTAGGCAGAGCACACAAAACGCTACACAGACACAACGATGACTATTTCACATTTCGTGGCCACTCTAGCATTTATTTTTCAAGTTTTAACGTGGCAGTTACAATTGCGACAGGTTCATAGCCTGTCGCCTAATTTGATATACCTTAACCTATGTCCAGTCGCCTCTTATGACATCCACGGAAGAAATAGAGAGGTGTCATACCCGACACCACACGGGGCGATATTATGTACGTAAATAACTTAAGCTTTTTATAGTAGAAGTAGTGATTGTTCAGGCGTCCAGCCTACTCCGGCACCGCACGAGCCTAAGTGCTTCTTTGTACACCTGAACGTCGAAGGTCGATTGCTGTGCGTTGCGTAATCAGGTGCAGGGGTTCCCAAACTGTAAGCCTCTCCCTAAGTGCCAAAGCACCCGAGCGGTGCGGCGCCGCAACGTTGTTATGGCGTCGCAGCATCACAAGAGTAAACATTTTACTATTATTATTACTTCAAAAAGGTAGAAGAACCGACAGAAAGTCTGTCGTATAACTCGTTCCCACGTTGTATAGACAAAACTAATATTTCACGTTTCGTAGCCACGTCTAACAATTTTTTTGGTTTATAAGTTCAGAGGTAGGTACCATAGTGACAGGCTGTTAGCCTGTCGCCTAAAATATACTTTGACCTATATCCTTAGTCACCTACGACATTCACGGAAGAAATGGAGAGGTGTTATTCTATACACGACACCACACGGCACCGTATCCCAATACATAATGCCTTCACCAAGTTACCGATGAAAACGTTTAGTTTTTTACTGAGAAAAGCACAAGCGTTTGGGAACCACTGACCCAGGTAACCTGCTACTAGAACACTGGATCCTAACACCGAAGCACTAAGACCCATTTTCCCACTTTCTCTTTGATGATTCACCCTTCCAAGGCCTTTCTAATCAGGGTCACTTTTAGGTAATGTAACGCGGTGATTGTGTAAAATTAACTTTAAGGTATAGGCGTAGAGATGAAAGTTGTGGAGAGTAGAGTAACTAGTGCAGATAGCTACTGATAGATCTATTATTATAGACTGACTAAAAAGCGCTGAAAATGTACAAAAAAAAAACTGGTCAAGTGTACAAAACACCGAAGAATAGCAAGTTGTACATACAACTTAGCACAAAGGTGAACATATCATACAGTCGAGTTCATTAATATATGAGCAAAATTGAGGGTTTAAAAATATCTGTACACCTTTATGATATTGACAATAAGGTGCAAAAGTTTACATACATATTTGGCATTTGTCTGCTCATATATTTATGAACTCGACTGTACAACATAAGCATATCATAAACATACAAAATACGAGTAGACACAAAGTAATATCATCTCTATTATCTAAGACGGAAATCAAAAATGAAAAATCTGAAGCGTGTAAAATTCATAATCATAGTTTTGTCTACGTCACGTTTCGTTAGACTACCGCATTAGGAAAAATAGGGGTGATTGTATGTATGTAAATCAAAAGCTATCCATCTATACATATAAAGCGAATCAAGTCAAATTCCATACAACTTCATCTCCCAATAACTGAAACAATCACAAAAACATTCCTCTATAAAAAACATTAAAATCTACTTCCTGCACGAAATACTTTCGAGGCGTGCACTGCGATCGCTTCCGTCTGTTCGGGAGGTATTTTAACAAACTACGTCACGGGAGAAAATATAGTATATATAGGTTAACCAAGGCCGTGGTAGCACGTCACGTCTTATGAATGAAGCGGTCGTTCGCACTTGGAATAGAGATCGGGCGATATACGTGATATACAGAGATTATATCAGTGCCATCTACAAAGATGCGCATGGCTTCACAATAGCGTTGATGATGGAGCAATCCGGAAAGACCATCAGAAGGAAACAACGCAAACATTGATCCGTTCAGGTGCTCTTTACACTTCTAACTAACCACTCAACTAAGCCATTCGTTTTCGGATGAAATGGAGCACAATAATAAAACAAGCGTAAGTGTCTTCAACATAGAACTACCAGGAGACTCACTCATACCGATATAAAACGGATACGCTCACGATCTTTGGTATGATTCGTGACCCATCATCAAGAGTAACGCGCCACGGCTGCGAATACGGCGCATCTATACGCCCGAAACATGTCAAGCTAATCTCGGAACAAAGACGGGAATGTATCTGTATCAGGAAGACTCGCCCCTCTCTAGCTATCGCGCTAACTTTCAACAAAATAGCAGTCATATCTACCCACTGAAACTTCAACTCATCATAAGGAGCAGCGCAGACGATACTTTTGTGCGATCGAGTCTGCGGCGCAATAAAAACTCTGAATGGAAACTCTCTGCGCGCCATTCAGAGTTTTTATTGCGCCGCAGACTCGATCACACAAAAGTCTGTCGTCTACGCTGCCCCTCAAGCCTTATTACATCCCACTGCTGAGCATAGGCCTCCTTTCAGTATGAAACGGCTTGGGCTATAGTTCCCACGCGGACCCAGTGCGAATTGGGTATTTGGGATTCAATTTTTAATTAACAAGTACCAGAACCATCGCTTCCCCACACTTCCTAGTCGCGTGCAGTGCGTACCTGCGAGTAGGGCACATCAACGGGATTTTTTAACGCTAAAATATACCAGCTTGGATATGTCTTTGAACTATCTATCTGTCTTTTTCATGTATCAAACTCTGAAGCGATTTAGACATAGGGCAAGGAGATGGTTGGAGCCTCCAGCCGGCATAGCACAGCATGGAGACAGTAGAAATACGCGCGACATAGACTATACCTGTCACTGTCTAATTAGAGACGTCAGGTAATGACGGGTAGTCTATCCCACGCGGGAGACGACTAGAGCGTGTTGCCATGCTAAACCTACAGGAAGGATAGGCTACTTTTTATCTTGGAAAAAAATAGTTTTGGAAATGAACAGTTGTGATTGGTTCAAATCCTGAGTGATCCTACTTCATTTTCTAAATATACCACTATCTATTCGGTGACTAAATCCAGTATACTAAGAAGTCTGTGTGCAAGTGTGAGTCATATTAAAGCTGAAATATAATTATCTATGCTTTAAAAAAAGCCCTCTAAAACGATTTTTAAGACTGGCCAAATCCCGTTCTATTTTTGAAATACAATCAACTAGTTTGTAACCAGGAAGACATCATAACGAAAAAGTCTTTCAGCGAATTAACAGTACGTTTTTCAGCCCAATTCGAAGTCTTTCATTCCACAACACCAAATGGATTGCAGATACGTTGCAAACATTCGAGACCTAAAGTGTAATGCCTTGTGACATACATAGTTGTACCAGCAAGACATGAAAATGGTGGAACCGCTCCTGACGAGCCAATCTTCTCGAGGAAATGAGAAGTCCGCGACCAAACATTAGTAAAACATCAACATACGCAACAGGAATATATCTAAGAGTACATTAACCAGTCACGCTGCGCTTGGACGGACGGACATCTGTTTGGCACCAAACTAAAATAGACGGCGCGAATATCTCGGACGTCATTTTTAAAACGATACTAAAACTGAAACGTGTTTTTCACGGTTATGTCGGTATGCTTTGATGTAATAATGAACTTTTCATGGGCAGGAGCGTTTTAGTTTTACGTTTTTCAACATAGATACATCACGCCTATATTCCCTATTGGGGGGAACTTTACATGGTCAAAACTTTTTCATGTTTCGTAGCATTTAGCATAATGTTAGGTTTAAATATAAACGAGAGTAGTACAATTAATTAATTTATTTATTTTTAAAACAATTACAATAGTGACAGATTGCTAGCCCGTCACCTAAAACACCAAAATCAATTTCCTTAGTCGCTTCTTACGATATTCACAAAACAAATGGAGAGGTCTTTTCGACACCACACGGACGTTTTTTAATCTTTCATGCAAATGACACATCAGCTGGATATAGACCTCTTTCAAAGAACACCATAGTCTGGTCAGTAGCCTATGCTATCCATCCACCACCAACCAGGCCTTCACTGTATCATCAGTCAGATTTATGGAAAACCTTCCAGCACTCCGCCTTCCGATGAGCAGTCGTCATCATTGAAACATGGCCATCTCCCCACTAGCGCAAATAGGGGTTATGTCGTTAGTCTTATACTACCACGAATCCACCATTTGACGGATCTTACTGCCCAGCGAAATCCCGAGCGTAGTCTACTTTGTTGCATGCATGGTGGCATGCTGAACGACTCTGAGATTTCTCATTAGACCAACGTTTAGTGGCCAAGTCTCGGTTCTTAAGACAAAACTGATGGCACATATTGGTCGAAAACATTTAAATTAAGGCACTGCGACATCTTGGATAAGAAAATCTTTTTGAGTTACGGTACATCCCCTACAAATGTCATTCGTTCTCTCAGTAACTAACAAACCTTCATACATATAGATACATACACATCGCGCCTGTATTCCCAATGGAGGTAGCCAGAGCACACAAAACGTTAAGTGGCTAAGACAACGACTACTCCAAGTTAACAGGGATATAAATGTAACAAGTTATTATACTAGCCTGGTATACCTTAACCAAACTCATTAGTCGCATCTTACGGCATTCTCGAAAGAAATAGAAATAAATGGTGTCATTCTAAAACGACACTATGCGAGGACTAATTAAATACGTAAATGCCCCTTCACCTTAGATTTGAAAGTATCCACGTTAGATAAATGAAGACTTGGGATTAGGATAGATTTAAGGATACCGTCATTTTGTCGAATTTGTCTCCTGTGCCTGTGTCTCATGAGCTATGCCTACCAGGGTACCATAAACGAAGGCGACATGTTTGCTTTTATCAAGTAATGCCCAAGCTTTTGACATTTGATCTGATTGACAGATGGAATTAGTAAACTTTACTTTCGCAAAGGGAAACGAGGCGGCCGCATTCTGAGTTATAAATACGCGGTGGACCGTTGCTGTGCCAAGCTTTCGGAACTTATGGCACGATCGATCGGAAGAAAAGGTTAAGGATTTTAAATCCAACAATGATGTGGAGATACGTACGTCATTGACCATTTTTGATGGGAAGGAATCATAATAATCCATAGAGCCAGAATAGAACCTCAGTGGTTCCAGCCATTTTAAAAATCTATTCGCCATATGTTGAACTGATTGTAAAGATCTCAGCCGTCTTAGCACAGGAAGGAATAGATACGCACGAATTAGACTATACCTGTCACTGTCTAACTAGAGACGCCAGAAAGTGACTGGTGCACGAAGGTTAAGGATTTAAAATCCAACTATGATTTCGAGATTCAGACGTCATCATCCATATCCTTGTTCCTGAGGACAAGGAATCATCATTCTTAGACCCAGGGCTTAAAGTATGCCTCTTGTATCAGCTGTTACAGGCATCTTAAGAATCTATTTACAAAGAGTCGTTTGCAATATGTTGCATAGCGACCGCAAGAGTATAAAAAAGTCAGCAGAGATGCGCGCGAGATAGACTATACCTGTCACTGTCTCACTAGAGGTATCAAAAAGTAGCAGGTAGAGTATCTTGCGCGCGCGTTGCTGTGCTAAGCCTAGATCACGATCGCTCTAAATTCGACAGGTCCAAACCAAATCTCACTTTAAAATTGAAAATGGTATCGCGTAACGTCATGACAGTCGAAACCCATGCAGAGCCAATTAATCGAATGATTTACCAAAATGACGAATAGCGATTGGTTTGTTACACGAAAGCATTTCACCGAGACGCTAGGCTAGGCATCACGATCGCTTTCCGCCATCGAGCCAATAGCAATGTTAGACAATAGCATTGCAGATCATCCGTTTATATCAATGGTGGACATCCAACGTCGCTCTTACCGGTCCGAGGTCTCCATCCGACAATTTTTCGAAGTCAACGGCATCATAAAAGATTAATGTAGGGAGAAACCAGTACCCCAAGTGTCGTCAAACACGAGTCAAGTCAGTCTTGTCTGCAGTAAGGGGCAGCGCAGACGACAGATTTTTTTGTGCGATCGAGTCTGCAGCGCACAAAAAGTCTGCGTGGATTGCATGCATTGTGCGCCGGATTTTTTGCGCGTCGAGTGCGTTACTGCATATAACTCCATAGGTTATATTTTCACAGACTAAAAAGTCCGTCGCGGTTAATCTGTCGTGAGGCGCTGTCTCAGTTCCCATACAAAATGATGCGTATTCGGCGTATTAACGCAGACTAATACGCATCAGATTGTTTGGGAACGATACTTGTCCTGTCGATCACGACAGTTGTGTAAACGCGCCGCTGGAGGCGCTGTCTCAGTTTCCATACAAACTGATGCGTATTCGGCGTGTTAACGCAGACTAATACGCATCAGTTTGTTTGGGAACGCTACTTGTCCTGTCGATCACGACAGTTGTGTAGACGTGCCGTTGGAGGCGCTGTCTCAGGTCCCATACAAACTGATGCGTATTCACTATTCAGCGTATTAACGCAGACTAATACGCATCAGATTGTTTGGGAACGATACTTGTCCTGTCGATCACGACAGTTGTGTAGACGCGCCGCTGGAGGCGCTGTCTCAGTTCCCATACAAACTGATGCGTATTCACTATTCAGCGTATTAACGCAGACTAATACACATCAGTTTGTTTGGGAACGCTACTTTTCTTGTCGGTCACGACAGTTGTGTAAACGCGCCGCTGGAGGCGCTGTCTCAGTTTCCATACAAACTGATGCGTATTCGGCGTATTTACGCAGACTAATACGCATCAGATTGTTTGTGAACGCTACTTGTCTTGTCGATCACGACAGTTGTGTAGACGTGCCGCTGGAGGCGCTGTCTCAGGTCCCATACAAACTGATGCGTATTCACTATTCAGCGTATTGACGCAGACTAATACGCATCACAGCGTCTAGTGTGTTCAAATCGATGATGCAGTCGTTAACGAATTCGTTTGCGCGTTATCGCGGAATTGTATGGAGACGTGTCGACCGTGGCAGTTGTGCAAACGTTCCGCTGGCGGCGCTGTCTCGGTTTCCATAGAATTTTGCGATAACTCGCAAACGAATTCGTTAACGACTGCACCAGCGATTTGAACACACTAGACGCTCAGTTTGTTTGGGAACGCTACTTGTCCTGTCGATCACGACAGTTGTGTAGACGCGCCGCTGGAGGCGCTGTCTCAGTTCCTATACAAACTGATGCGTATTCGGCGTATTAACGCAGACTAATGCGCATCAGTTTGTTTGGGAACGATACTTATCTTGTCGATCACGACAGTTGTGTAGACGTGCCGCTGGAGGCGCTGTCTCAGTTCCCATACAAACTGATGCGTATACAGCGTATTAACGCAGAAGCCTTGTTTTTTGATTGTAAGACGACACTTGGGGTACTGATCATCCATTTATTTCGATGGTGGACATTCGCTACTCTTATCGGTCCGAGATTTCCATCTGACAATTTTCAACAGCATCATAAAAGATAATGGCGAAAATTTTACGAATTGATCAGGTAACAATTAATGTAGGGAGAAACAATAAATAAACATACAATAACGCCCATATTTCTAAATGCGGTAGGCAGATCACACGAAACGTGAAATGGACAAAATCATGATTATGTATGACTACTTTACGCTTCGAAGCCGCTTCTAGCATAATTTTAGGTTTGATAGGTTTGATAAGGTAGATGGAAGAAGTAGTATAACAGTGACAGGTCGCTAGCCTGTCGCCTAAAGCATACTTAATCCTATTTCTTTAGTCGCCTCTTACGACATCCACGGAAGAAATGGGGAGGTGTTTTTCTAGACCCGACACCACACGGCATGGGAGGAACCAGTAGAGAGGAAAGTAACCCAGCAAATCTAAATATCGTGGAAACGTTAGGCGTTAGCACTTGTTCTGTTGCCTCCAGCATTTGACGTCATCATGTCCAGAGCTAGATTAATAGCATTCAGAATAGCTTGCAGCACAGCTGCTAATCTATTTCGGGTTTATTGCCTATTTCTTTTGTAACTGCTGGAGAACATGGCCGTTTAAAAAAAGGTTTCTTATCAAAATTCATTGAATTTTGTGCCGGCCCACAAAACTGAAGTCTTTGAGGGCCACTTTTAGAGTTCTGTAGCCAAATGGCAAAATACGGAACCCTTACAAATTCGTCGTATCTGTCTGTCTGTCTGTCCGCCTGTATGTCACAGCCACTTTATTCTTATTCCGAAACTATAAGAGCTATAAGTAGTTACTGTTGAAGCTTGGTAAATTGATGTATTCTGTGAACCGCATTTATATTTTCACGCAAAAAATAAAAAAATAACAGTCATTTTTTGGGTTCCCCGTACTTAGAAGTGAAACTCAACATTTTTTTTTTTTCAATAAACCCATACGTGCAGGGTATCTATGGACATGGATCTAGGGCCGGCAGACTGAAACACATAAGTCAAATATGACAACTTTACAGGAATAACAAAAAACTTCATAAAAGTTTTGTAGTATTTTAAATATACTTTTGGTCTAGTAAATTATCATTTGACTTATCATAGCCATTACAATTTAAACTCTTTTTACTTTTTAACCGACACTAATAAAGGTTTTGTGTGACTTATGTTAAACGTCATAGTAAAATTAGAACTCACAAAATAACTTCCGCAGACTTATGTTAAAAATGTACTATTGTCTTATATTGTATAATGTACTGTGTCTAAAAAAGTTCTCAAGTATACTCAACTTCCACGTCGTCTAGAATGTCTAGGTCTAGGTCTGGATCAGTATTTCGTACATTTACTTGAGTTGTTAAGATTTCATAAAAGTTATGAAAAATACTTCTGGTATTAGTGGAAATTAAGAAACTAGGTTCCGTTTTTTATCTTCTGATATAGGAAGTGGAAACAAAGCTCTTTCTTTTTTTAGTCAAATAAATGATTTTCTAGGTACCCACTACACAGCAACAATCATTGACACAACATTCAAATGTGCACCTTTTAACATAAGTCATTCTCCCACTTACGATAAATCCCACTACCGACAACCACCCGCAAGGTTCTTCTTGACATAAGTCAACTTAAGTGTTTTGTTACGTCCATTGTAAGATCTTAAAATGAGGAGGTGGTAAAGAACAACCGCTTATAAAGCGACTTACACTTCTGTTTGACTTATGTTCTTAAGATATGCTACGCATCGTTGTATGAATAAGACTTATGTGAAATAAAGATAAAAACGACTTTTGTGACTTATGTGCTTTAGTGTGCCGGCCCTAGGATTGATCTTCCAAACTTATATAGCGGTTTCTCAATTTTTTTTTTCAAAACTAAATATTTTGCATGAGAAACACTTCCAAAGTAGATAGATACATATCTGGCCCCCTCTAACTTCAAAAATGAGAGTATAATAAATGTAAAAACTATGGTGGCCGGGATCGACCTTAAATATTTTAACCAGTGGTCCAGCACACGCGTCTGAAAACCCCTGTAAGATATCACCCATGACGGTAGTCTTTTGTTCATCTTTTTTTAGGATTTATAACTGACACCCTGCACATTATAATTAGTGTTAATTGTCCCATGATATTTATTTTAAGTCTTCTTCAGTACCCCGAAAATATTCTCCAAAAATACGTGACCTAGACCTTTATCTCTGAGCACTGGAGCGGGTCGGAGATATTTTTGAACAGTTTAGCCCTGCTGTGATGGCGTACTATGTTTAGCATCAGCACGTGTAAAATAAAAAGTTAAACTATGCTGTTTACCTTTGTTCTTAATTATGTTGCTGTTTTTAACCCCCGACGCAAAAACGACGGGGTGTTATAAGTTTGACGTGTCTGTGTGTGTGTGTGTGTGTGTGTGTGTGTGTGTGTGTGTGTGTGTGTGTTTGTGTGTGTGTGTAAATGTGTATGTGTCTGTCTGTGGCATCGTAGCTCCCAAACGGATGATCCGATTTTTAATGCGGCTTTTTTTGTTTGAAAGTTATATCAGTCGAGAGTGTTCTTAGCTATGTTTGGTGGAAATCGGTTGAGGTCTTCAGGGTCATCAGGTCATTTGTTTGGTGCGATAAGAATGTTACACGTTCAGTAAACCCATTGGGTTGGGGCTCGTCGGGGGTGTTTATAATTTTTAATTAATGTTGGTTATGTTTACGTACATCACGCCTGTGTTCCCAAATGGAGTGGGCAGAGCAAACGAAATGCTACATATAAAAAATTCTAAAAACTTCACGATTTGTTGCGATTTGTAGCAAATTTTAGATTTAAGAACATATGGAAGAGGTATTCCCGTGTGGTGCCGGGTTAGAATAGCACCTCCCCCTTTCTTTCCGAGGGTGTCGTAAGAGTCGACTCTGGGAAAGGTTTAGTGTATTGTGGGCGATGGGCTAGCAACCTGTCACTGCAATATCACGTTTA